>JAWPHD010003051.1:0-230595 GCA_037043455.1 Cyrtodaria siliqua | reverse complement strand
GTAGGCTACACAAAAGGATAGAGATCACTAAATGTTACATTTTGTTAAAGGGAATGTCGCGACACAGCCAAACAAGTTCTATTATTGAGAGTTCTGAAAAAACTTTGCAAAATGTGAAAGAATTGTCAAAATCGAATATCAAACAAAAAAGATATGACCATTTGAAGGTAGTCTCTGTCATCCAGACACACTCAAGATGACTGCGAGCGTTGAAGGTTGTGCAGAACTATCACTGAAGGTGACGAATACCCCCGCTTTTTTGCTCTAGCCGATGATGGGCAAAATCAAGAATAGTAAATGTCTAAAATATCTGTTAAATTCTTAATGTGAAAGAAATTCTAATTAAATATAATTCTGTAAAAAAAAATGCATATCCGAAAAATCATTAATTCAGAGACACATCATATCATCACGTGTGAATTGTATGTTAGGTATAATAACAGGGAGTAAGTATACTTACACTTACTCCCTGGTAATAACAATCCATGTGAAAGCCACATGAAGTTCATTATGGAGATAGACTATGCTATAAAGCCCGTGAGGATACAAATACAAAGTATAGCATGGCAACAGTGCAGGAATTGGCACATAGGAATAGGAAGCCGTTTATTTCAAAATCAGTAAGCAAGATTCGTACATACATATATTATACATATCACATGCAAAGGATATACAAAGTTACACTGTTTACTTCTTCCTTGAGAACGAAGAACAAACAAACAAACAATCAGCCTGAAACAATGCAAAATAAAACAAACAAAAAAATATATAGTTAAAATTGCGACTACATGAATTCAGAACTCACGGAGAACATGAAGAGACATATTAATGTGTTGGTTGTTGTATAATAGATAACCATGTTCTTGCTATGCACAAATAAGCACATAAACACCCAATACAAACACGATCAAGATTGTTTTTAAACGTGGCTTACCACCACGCTACACCACCCACAATTACGTACGAATAAGTAAAAAGAAAACGAGTAAAATTTTACACAATTATACATGACTATTTGGCATATACAAATACAAATACAAATACAAATCTTTTATTCACTCAGTTCATACATATACATGAAAACAAGAGGTAATGCATATAGAATATAACGTGCAAGGCTCTATTACATGAGTTATTTAGTATTAACAATAGATTATTAGACAGATGTAAATCAAGTGAATTTACTTTACTGTATGTATTGGAGGAGCTAAATTATATTCGTAATTTAAAACTATATCTATCATTTATATATAGTTCATTTTCACCACACTGTCGAAGAAGTAATTTACAACCACACTCTCGTATGACTTTACACACATTTTTCAAATCTCATAATAACATATACGCATACATTTCTACTTGAATCTATTCAATATTTGCTTTACAAATTCACACGCTTTTCTAAATTCTTTCTTGTTTGTTGAATTCATAATGTTGTAAAATGTATGTATATTCGGCTTTTTATAGTATTTCTTTTTCAAAAAAGTCTTTCGTAACATACTAAGTGTTTTACATGTTAGAAGGTAATGGTATTCATCTCCTATATCTTCATTACATAAAGTACAGACTCTGTTATTATGCACAATTTTATTCCAGCGTCCAGTTTCAATTGGTAACTTGTGGTTTCTTGTTCTAACCTTTACCATATACTTGAGTAGTTTACCGGGTGTATCTGTCAAGTATCTCTCAAAGCCAAATTTAGTTTTAAATAATCTGTATATATAATAACTACTAGAGTTTTCAACTGTTTCATACCATTCGTTTAAAAACAGATCTACGAGCTTTTGATGCGCAGATGCAATCAACCACTTACTATTTGGAAAGTCGTGCGTTTCCCAGATGCCACTAAACCCACATTTAATTAAGATTTCTTTGATACATTTAAGCCATTTAAAATTTAATTTTTTCTTTGTACTATTGCTGTATTTGTATAAGCTATGCAATACTATGTACACATCAGCTGAGAGTTTATTACTTTCTGGAGACACTACCTTTGACCAAAATGATAACATTTTTGTGTAAATATCAATTGAAATTGGCATAGTACCGGTTTCGCCATACACCATACAATTTGGTGTAGATGTTTTTATATTTAAGACGTGTTTTAAAAACTTTAATTGCACTCTTTCTATTATTTCTAAATTACCAAACCCCCAGATTTCACACCCATATAACAAAATAGGTTTAACTGTTTTATTAAAGATGTCAATTTGTAAATCGATTGGTAGACAAAGATGCTTTGCTTTCTTCAGTAGGCTGTAGAGAGCTCTAGTGGCTTGACTGGCAATATGTTTTTTAGCATTATAAAATGTTCCACTTCTGCTAAATAATATTCCCAAATATTTGTACTCCGATACGATGTCTAAAGTGTCGTTATTTAATCTAAATGAATAATTCCCTGGTCTACCTTTCGAAAATACTAGAATTTTAGATTTTGATATGTTGACTGTGAGTTTCCATGTATCGCAATAAGTTTGATAAGTATTAAGGGCTTCTTGTAGGTCATCTGCTGTTTCGCATACAATAACAGTGTCATCTGCGTATAACAAAATAAATAGTTTTAAATATATAAGAACGTCGTTGTCTAATTCGTGTTCTCGACAGCTTACTCCGTTTACATTTTGATTTTGCGAAAAAAATGCATGTAAATCATTTAGATAAAAAGAGAACAATAATGGCGAGAGATTTTCCTCTTGCCGTACGCCTATATTACATTCAAAATAGTTGGATCTTACACCATTTAATGTTACACACGACTTGATATTGTTGTACATATTCCGTATAACGTTAAATATTTTGCCATTTATGTCATGTGATAATATTTTAAACCATAATCCTGATCTCCAGACTGTATCAAATGCATTTTTTAAATCTATAAAAGCGCAAAAAAGTTTATTTCCTTTGTTGCGTAAAATATCAATAAGAGAGTTAAGTATAAACATATTATCAACAGTAGAGAAGTTTTTTCTAAATCCAGCTTGATAGCTATTAATACGATCGTAATCATCAGCAAACTTCGTTAACCTAGCATTCAATATTGCTGTGAATAATTTACCGAGACAACTTAATAGAGTAATAGGTCTGTAATTTTCTGGTTTCAATGAATCGCCTTTATTTTTAAAAATTGGATTTATTATACCAATTGTCCATGATTCTGGAACTATTCCGGTGTTCAATACTAAGTTGAATAATTTAAAATAAATGTTTTTCATGACCGGAAGTGTAGTTTTAATATGTTCGTTTAAAATGTTATCTATGCCACTTGCTTTATTATTTTTTAACTTTCGTGCTATCTTTTCAATTTCATCTATTGTTATTTCACCATTTATTTCCTCAGATGACTGTGCTAGTTCTGGCGTATTTTCTATAATATTAGTATTTCCTACGTCTTCTTTGAAATTTATATTTTTAAAATGTTCGTGTAAATCATTTAATGATGCATTTACACTATTTTTTTTTTTGCCATTTAATATTTTCCAGTACTTTCTAGGATTTGATTTACCTAATGTTTTTAGTTTGTTTATATTATCCTTTTTAAAATTATAATGAGCATTTCGTATTTGCGCTTTATAAATTTTACTTTGATTTGAAAGGTTCGTTTTATTTTCTTCAGACTTTCTTAATTTATACATGTATTCAGCTCTATGAAACTGTTTACGATGTTTTTTGCAATCTCTGCCAAACCAATGGGGCTGTTTATTATTGTTATTAATGCTTATTTCTTTCAATTTATTGAAATATCCAAACGTTTCGCATGCTGTTTCTTTAAATACTCCAGAAATAGAGTTAACAATGTCATCAATTTCTAACTGGTTAATACTGCTACTATTTTCTAAAGTACTAAGTTTTTCAGATATTAATCCAACGTTTTCGTGATTAACGTTTTCGAGAAAGAGGTTACGTTTTGGTTCATCCCATAGCTTTAGTTTTGGTTCATTTTCTTCAATATTGTTATTTAATAATTGTTTTTTACTATTAAGTTTTAAACTAAGAACAACTGGATTGTGTACATCAGAAAACAATGGACAATATTCAAGTACATTTAAATGATCAACCAAATTGAACATGTTTGCAGAGCATATAAAGTAATCAATAGAACTCACACCTTTCGATGTTGTGCATCCATCAAGATCACCCACTGTCCTTCCATTCAATATAAACATATTATTTCTTTGTAAAAAATCAATTAATCTATATCCATAATTATTTACAGCTTTGTCAGTGTTATTTCTCTTTTTAAACACATTACATACATTATATGAACAATTATCAAAATATAATACAACGATTACCAGCTTGTATGCAACCATGCGTAATGAGAAGGTGTTAACATCTATTCAATGATATTGCACTAGTGATTTGAGAAATATATATATATATTAACTGTATTCAGCATTAAACATTCAGTACAACGTTTATAGCCTACACACAATACATATTCAATACAGTGAGAACATCAAAAACATGGCATACAAAATCTACATTAAAGTTTACAGAGAAGCGTTATAGCTTTTTTATTTCTTAAATGGAGAAAAGGTTGAAATGTAGTAAAGAAATTTAAACTTGCATTTCATTTCGAAGTTTAAATGCATAATAAACATATTTTGATAAGCTTATAATTGTTCTGTTCGAGTTATTAGACATTAACGCATCAAATTTGTTTATCGTGGGCCATCTGCAAAAGTAAGGTTTAAAATATTTCTGTCTTAAGTGTCTATATATTGGACATACAAGCAAAAAATGGTATTCGTTTTCTACTATATTTTGGGTACAATGTATACATTTCCTATTTTCTCGCGGGATATTTAGATATCTACCATTTGCAATGGCTAAATTGTGAGAGGAGAGTCGAAATTTACCCAGTGCTATTCGGAATTTGTTATCATCTAATAGGTTCAAATATTTTTACATATCAAAACTGTGTTTATAGCGGCAGTATGATTCTAACCTGTTAGAGTTATTGATATTTGAATACCAACTTTGATGATATGAGTCAATCAAGCGTTGTTTTATTAATTCAAATGGAATATCTGCTTCAAATTGATATAACCAAACATCAGAAAATCCAAGGTTGTCAAGGATATCTTTAATTTGGTATGCCCAATTGGACCCGTTATAATTATTATGATTATCAACATCGTTTTTCAACATTATATTATTTTTTTTGGCCAATATATTTTCATTAATATGTAATACTTTTAACCAATATCTGAGCATATTAAGTTTTCTCTTTATAATGAGTGGTACGCGACCTAATTCACCGTATAAACCTGTGAGATTGGTAGACTTCTTGACCCCTAAAATTCTTCTACAAAATTTCGTATGGATAATTTCAATATCTTTAGCCTCATGCATTCCCCAAACTTCTGAGCTATAGTTTAATACAGAGGCAACTAGTGTGTCGAAAAGTCTACATTTTTCTGATATTGGTAAGTTTATTTGACTAAATATGGAAAATAAATTATGCAATGCGAATGAAGCATGTTGTGCCAACCTCTTTTGCGTTCTTAACCAATTTCCATTTTTGAAGAAAAAAATGCCCAGATACTTGAACGAGGTGACAACTTCTATTATGCTATCATGAAGGTAGAAATTATATTGTGAATGACGACCTCTTTCGAATATCATTATTTTAGTTTTTTCTGTATTTATCTTTAGGCCCCAGGTCCTACAATATACTTGAACGTCATTTAGTAACGACTGTAAAGAAGCGGGGGACGAAGCAAATACAACCGCATCATCGGCATATAACAGCATAAATAAGCTCAGATTGTCAGTACAAAATATGTCATCAAGGTCTGAATTTACATTTTCTGAGATTTCATTAATGAACATCATAAATAGGATGGGCGAACGTGGGTCCCCTTGCTTTAGGCCGACATATGAACTTATGGGTTCTGATAATGATGATTTATATCTAATGCGCGATTTGACAACAGTATACATTGATTTAAGTGCTCTAACAAATTTTGAGCTTACATTTTCTAAAATCAATTTATGCCATAACATTGATCTTTCTATTTTATCAAAGGCCCGTTCAAAATCTAGAAATGCACAATACAGTTTCTTTCCAGAATGTAACACTTTTGAAATAATAGAATGAAATATAAAAATACAGTCTACCGTTGATTTCCAGTGAATACAGTGATATATCAGTTTGACACTCAG
Organism: Cyrtodaria siliqua; assembly: GCA_037043455.1. Taxonomy (NCBI): domain Eukaryota; kingdom Metazoa; phylum Mollusca; class Bivalvia; order Adapedonta; family Hiatellidae; genus Cyrtodaria; species Cyrtodaria siliqua. Next base: position 224,427 of record JAWPHD010003051.1, on the reverse strand, counting down.
TTTATTTAATTGAAGAGCTTTATAAAATAAAGACACAAAATCGACGAAAACTAGCCTAATTCGTTGAGTTAGTTTTATACTTTAAATCTTGTTAGATAATTTCAAAAAAATATAGACATTTATTGATTCCTAAAACTGCGTTCACATGCGTTTACAAAATAAGAATCACCTTCTACCGGTAGTTCACGCAAAGTTGACACAATTATATACAAACAAGCACGAGAAAATAGTGATTCACTGTAGTATAACTAATGACCATTTAACATTTGGCCATTTTTATTAAAAATAAGTATTGAGTTGGTGCATTTGCATATAGGCTCTCATTTATTTATTTTAAAGCCTTGAACATAAATTCAGTTAGTTTACGTGTTCATGTTTTGTTTTCTGATGTAATCAATTCAATGAATTTAAACATGTTCGGTCTGTTACAGTAATATCTAGCTATAAATTATTTTTTTTTTAATTCGTCATAAAGACTATATTCTATACATTGTATTCATCTTCTAATACATTACAAACTCTACACTTTCTCTCTTGTAAAGAGGTACTATTTGGTATTGTCCATCTACCAGCCTCGATCTCCAATCTATGCGATGATACACTTTGAAATATAATTAAAAACTGGAATGGATTTTATCCCTGCACCCTTTTTTAACATGCTCCAATATAGTTTAACTAATTTGGAAGTTTGTTGTCTATCATAATTTATTCTACATTTTCTTAAAACACATTTATATTCTCCTCGTACTTTGACCATATTCATCCTATTTGTATCTGATCTTGATTCTCAATACATATTAAGTTTATTTAATAAAACACAGTTTCTTTTCATAACATTCTTCATCATACCACGGATTTATTTGAGAAATGTTCTTGATTAAAATCAGCAGTGCAAACATTTTCCTTTGAAATTGGTTCACATATATATTCTACAATATTCGAAGAGTCATGTAGACACTATTTGATATCATCATCATTTGTACAACTTATGATATTGTCATTCAATATATTTAACTTTCTAGAGCACATATCGCTTTTTGATTTCTCAATATAATCATGTTTAAAATCAGGTTTCCATCTATACTTATTGCTAACACGTTCGTGACATTCGTTCGTTAGCTAGACAAAATTTAAGGAAAACAACAACATGCAGTGATCCGACAATATATTCGGCTCAAGCACTTCAAATTCAGTAACACATTTAAATAACTTTTGAGACGACAACACATAGTCAACAACACAAGAATCTCTTCTAGTTCATCAGTTGTTACGATTACATTCACAAGTGTTGGGGATATGCAAGTATTAACAATGTGTTATGCGACGGGACGCGACGCGACGGGACAAAAATGTGTTACGGACAACGTGATTCCTATAATTTTCCAAAGCGGGGGTAGGCTATAAATATGAACAATCTAGCGTTAACGTGAGTTTCTGCACAAGTTGGTTGGTTGAATGGTATTTTACGTCATGTTCAGTATATTTTAGACTGTATATGACGGTCGATTGTTATGTGGTGGATGGAGGCAGACCACCCACTTCCCCCTGGGTAGAACAAGAATTGTATACCTCCTGCCATCCATAAGAATGCAGTATTATTCAGGACAAAAACGATATAGGTCTATATATACTCAGTTGCAAAAGAAACTGGACACTTTGAAAATTGTACTTTACACCCTATCCTCTTTCTCAAGCCCCTTAATGATTCGACCTATTGAAAAACAAATGACAACATGATATTGGCAATGGCATGATAAAAACTTTGGTACCAAACATGGTATATTCATTTTGGAATTTGTCAATTTAATTCTAACAAAACGTTATACGCATTTTCCGTATATTTTAATACATGGCCGTATGAGGATACATATGAAAGTGTATAACAAACGCATCCGGCATTACCAGAGTAACCTGTTTCGGAAGCAGAACGACGATATCACGCTAAACCGATACGGCATCACTTGTGTAATCTGTTCTGGAAGCAGAACGGCAATATCACATTAAACTGATCTGGCATCACTAGTGTAATCTGTTCTGCTTCATCTGTTCTGGAAGCAGAACGGCAATATCACGCTAAACTGATCTGGCATCACTAGTGTAATCTGTTCTGGAAGCAGAACGGCAATATTACGATAAACTGATCTGGCATCACTAGTGTAACCTGTTCTGGAAGCAGACCGGCAATACTACGCTAAACTGATCTGGCATCACACGTGTAATCTGTTCTGGAAGCAGGACGGCAATATCACGATAAACTGATCTGGCATCAGTAGTGTAATCTGTTCTGGAAGCAGAACGGCAATACCACACTAAACTGATCTGGCATCACTAGTGTAATCTGTTCTGGAAGCAGAACGGCAATACCACACTAAACTGATCTGGCATCACTAGTGTAATCTGTTCTGGAAGCAGAACGTCAGTACTACGCTAAAACTGATCTGACATCACTAGTGTTACCTGTTCTGGAAGCAGAACGTCAGTACTACGCTAAAACTGATCTGACATCACTAGTGTTACCTGTTCTGGAAGCAGAACGTCAGTACTACGCTAAAACTGATCTGACATCACTAGTGTTACCTGTTCTGGAAGCAGAACGTCAGTACTACGCTAAAACTGATCTGACATCACTAGTGTTACCTGTTCTGGAAGCAGAACGTCAGTACTACGCTAAAACTGATCTGACATCACTAGTGTTACCTGTTCTGGAAGCAGAACGTCAGTACTACGCTAAAACTGATCTGACATCACTAGTGTTACCTGTTCTGGAAGCAGAACGTCAGTACTACGCTAAAACTGATCTGACATCACTAGTGTTACCTGTTCTGGAAGCAGAACGTCAGTACTACGCTAAAACTGATCTGGCATCACTAGTGTAATCTGTTCTGGAAGCAGAACGTCAGTACTACGCTAAAACTGATCTGACATCACTAGTGTTACCTGTTCTGGAAGCAGAACGTCAATATCACGCTAAAACTGATCTGGCATCACTAATGTAACCTGTTCTGGAAGGAGACCGGCAATACCACGCTAAACTGATCTGGCACCACTAGTGTAACCTGTTCTGGAAGCAGAACGTCAATATCAGGCTAAAACTGATCTGACATCACTAGTGTTACCTGTTCTGGAAGCAGAACGTCAATATCACGCTAAAACTGATCTGGCATCACTAGTGTAACCTTTTTTTGGAAGCAGAACGGCGATATCACGCTAAAACTTATCTGACATCACTATCTAGAGAAATCTGTTTTGGCAGCAGAACGGCGATATCATGCTAAACCTGATCTGGCATCACTAGGGTAACTAGCTGTGTCAGCAGGGACACACTTGTCCCTGGTACCGCCTCGGAAGCTGAATTGGTCCATATCAGATGATTCTATGTAGGTTTGGGCATCTTACCTGTACCTCTATCTTTATTACCTATACCCATTTATTCTTGTATTTATTTACCTTATAGCAATATTTACGTCTATTATTGTCTTTATTATTTATTCTAGTTCATCCTGTACTTGCTTCTCTTAACTCTTATTTTATCTTGTGTTCACATTAATAACCGCGATGAAAAGTCGATTTTCCGTTGAATGATTGTCATATTTTGACAGATCAACGTATAATATAGATGTAGATAGATGTAACCTGTTCTGGAAGCAGAACGTCAATATCAGGCTAAAACTGATCTGACATCACTAGTGTTACCTGTTCTGGAAGCAGAACGTCAGTACTACGCTAAAACTGATCTGACATCACTAGTGTTACCTGTTCTGGAAGCAGAACGTCAATATCACGCTAAAACTGATCTGGCATCACTAGTGTAACCTTTTTTTGGCAGCAGAACGGCGATATCATGCTAAACCTGATCTGGCATCACTAGGGTAACCTGTTCTGGAAGCAGAACGGCAATATCACGCTAACACTGATCTGACATCACTAGTGTTACCTGTTCTGGAAGCAGAACGGCGATATCACGCTAACACTGATCTGGCATCACTAGGGTAACCTGTTCTGGAAGCAGAACGTCAATATCACGCTAAAACTGATCTGGCATCACTAGGGTAACCTGTTCTGGAAGCAGAACGGCGATATCACGCTAAAACTGATCTGGCATCACTAGGGTAACCTGTTCTGGAAGCAGAACGGCAATATCACGCTAACACTGATCTGGCATCACTATGGTAACCTGTTCTGAAAGCAGAACGGCGATATCATGCTAACACTGATCTGGCATCACTAGGGTAACCTGTTCTGGAAGCAGAACGTCAATATCACGCTAAAACTGATCTGGCATCACTAGGGTAACCTGTTCTGGAAGCAGAACGGCGATATCATGCTAAAACTGATCTGGCATCACTAGGGTAACCTGTTCTGGAAGCAGAACGGCAATATCACGCTAACACTGATCTGGCATCACTATCACACTAAAAGGCTAAACTACCACTGCGAAGAAAAAACAAAACATATACAAGAATACAAACAAGCAAGGTTTTACGCAAGCGTAAAATAGCTGCCGAGAGAAAATATCATTATATCTGTTTAGGAACTGGGAACAAAAGATTAACATAATAACAGATCAAGTCACGTGTGTTAAAACAATATTTAAAAAATAACTAAAACAATATTGTCACGAAGACACGACCGTTTTTTCTTACCAGACACTTTCTTCGCCCTTTTTTCCATCAGTTCTTCCTATTAAACATTTTGAATCAAAGCGGACGACCTGCGCTTCGTTCTGGTCAAATCCTTGACATGCTTTACATATTGATTACATATTCACCCTTGTAGAACGACATGCTAGAATTACACATCAGCACAGAAATACAATTGTTCACATGTACATGATGCGTGTGCGTTAGCGTGTGCATCACAATACAAAGAAACTGTTCACTGTTACCATGATTGCGTTATCAAAGCAAAAACTCAAAGAAACTGTTCATTGCTACATTACCATTTGCAATTACGAAAACCAAGCAAGGCATATATGAACCTTAGCATACTCCAAAAACAGAATTTAAGGACCATGTTTAGGTTCTGGTCATTTTTTTTAAAATGTTGTAATTGAACAATTTACTGTCTTTTTGCACTTTTTAAGTTTAGTTGTTTTATTTTACAATTGTTACATTAACTTCTGATATGAATATGAAATCCATAATATTAAATATTAAATAAGTACTACTATGCTATTTGTGGTCCTTAAATTAGTTTGAGGAGTATATGATCCCAGAGCGAATATTGTGTTATAGAGAGCGATGAATCTGTTAGTGAACTCTTGTAATCATGTATATGTCCATTTGTGCTATAGTTAGACAATGTTATCTTATCGACATATGTAAATAGTTCAGTATGGTTTTGACAACGATTTATACATTTAGTATGTTGTATAAATCCTCGAATTTAAGCGCTTTGTCTTGTGGACTCACTTCCTTAAAGGGACATACGGCAATCTTGATTTGTCTAAAAATCACGGCGTCTCTCTCAAAACGTGCAATTCAGTATTACTAATGATTTGAGTATTGTTTGGTGCGCTTGTTTCAGCAAAAGGTTTTTGGACTTTTCAGACACAATACATCTCTTACCTAAATAAGTTTTATATCAGGGAAATAGACATTTTTAGTGGTAAATAAAAATACCTATCTTTTCAAAATCGGTTGAGAAATAAAAATTGCATGTGCGAAAGCTGTTTTTTTATGGGTCATTTTCAATGCAAATTTCTGCTGCATGAAAAATTTGATTTTTTTTTTTTAGAATTTTTATCCAAAAATGGTTTTAAATTGTTGGATATTAGTAAATTAAGACACCCTGAAAGTTTATAGCAAAATATGAAGGATTACGGACGTTACTTGAAATTTCTTAATTTCTGCTGTCCCACCAGCAAGGAATTTACCTAGGAAAAGCCCCATCAAAAAATCGTTTTGGCGGTAAAATATTTATTTCTCAAAAGTAAAGTAGGTTTATTTACCACTTAAATGCCAATTCTAATGGTATATAACTGGTGTACGTATTATTTAAATTGCTCAAGTTACTGCAGAAAAACCTTTGGCTGAAACAAGTGCCCCAAACAATAGTTCAAATAGTAATTTACACCCCACACCCAACCACTGCCCACCGCGGAAATTGTTTTTACATGTGTATATAGGTCTATGAAAACATAAGTATAATAACAAATGTATTACTAATATAGCATAATATGTATTTGTGCTGCTAACATATCATAATATGTATGTGTGCTACTAATATATCATAATATGTATTTGTGCTACTAATATATCATAATATGTATGTGTGCTACTAATATATCATAATATGTATTTCTATTACTAATATATCATAATATGTATGTGTGCTACTAATATATCATAATATGTATTTCTATTACTAATATATCATAATATGTATGTGTGCTACTAATATATCATAATATGTATGTGTGCTACTAATATATCATAATATGTATTTCTATTACTAATATATCATAATATGTATGTGTGCTACTAATATATCATAATATGTATTTCTATTACTAATATATCATAATATGTATGTGTGCTACTAATATATCATAATATGTATTTCTATTACTAATATATCATAATATGTATGTGTGCTACTAATATATCATAATATGTATGTGTGCTACTAATATATCATAATATGTATTTCTATTACTAATATATCATAATATGTATGTGTGCTACTAATATATCATAATATGTATTTCTATTACTAATATATCATAATATGTATGTGTGCTACTAATATATCATAATATGTATTTGTATTACTAATATATCATAATATGTATGTGTGCTACTAATATATCATAATATGTATTTCTATTACTAATATATCATAATATGTATGTGTGCTACTAATATATCATAATATGTATTTCTATTACTAATATATCATAATATGTATGTGTGCTACTAATATATCATAATATGTATTTCTATTACTAATATATCATAATATGTATGTGTGCTACTAATATATCATAATATGTATGTGTGCTACTAATATATCACAATATGTATTTCTATTACTAATATATCATAATATGTATGTGTGCTACTAATATATCATAATATGTATTTCTATTACTAATATATCATAATATGTATGTGTGCTACTAATATATCATAATATGTATTTGTATTACTAATATATCATAATATGTATGTGGGCTACTAATATATCATAATATGTATGTGTGCTACTAATATATCATAATATGTATTTGTATTACTAATATATCATAATATGTATGTGTGCTACTAATATATCATAATATGTATTTCTATTACTAATATATCATAATATGTATGTGTGCTACTAATATATCATAATATGTATTTCTATTACTAATATATCATAATATGTATGTGTGCTACTAATATATCATAATATGTATTTCTATTACTAATATATCATAATATGTATGTGGGCTACTAATATATCATTATATGTATGTGTGCTACTAATATATCTTAATATGTATTTCTATTACTAATATATCATAATATGTATTTGTATTACTAATATATCATTATATGTATGTGTGCTACTAACATATCATAATATGTATTTGTATTACTAATATATCATAATATGTATGTGTGCTACTAATATATCTTAATATGTATTTCTATTACTAATATATCATAATATGTATTTGTATTACTAATATATCATAATATGTATTTGTGCTACTAATCTATCATAATATGTATTTCTATTACTAATATATCATAATATGTATGTGGGCTACTAATATATCATTATATGTATGTGTGCTACTAATATATCTTAATATGTATTTCTATTACTAATATATCATAATATGTATTTGTATTACTAATATATCATTATATGTATGTGTGCTACTAACATATCATAATATGTATTTGTATTACTAATATATCATAGTATGTATGTGTGCTACTAATCTATCATAATATGTATTTCTATTACTAATATATCCTAATATGTATTTCTATTACTAATATATATCTTAATATGTATTTGTGCTACTAACATATCATAATATGTATGTGTGCTACTAATATATCATAATATGTATTTGTATTACTAATATATCCTAATATGTATTTCTATTACTAATATATCATAATATGTATTTGTATTACTAATATATCATAATATGTATTTGTGCTACTAATATATCATAGTATGTATGTGTGCTACTAATATATCATAATATGTATTTGTATTACTAATATATCATAGTATGTATTTGTGCTACTAATATATCATAATATGTATTTCTATTACTAATATATCATAATATGTATTTCTATTACTAATATATCATAATATGTATTTGTATTACTAATATATCATAATATGTATTTGTGCTACTAATATATCATAGTATGTATGTGTGCTACTAATCTATCATAATATGTATTTGTATTACTAATATATCATAATATGTATTTGTGCTACTAATATATCATAGTATGTATGTGTGCTACTAATCTATCATAATATGTATTTGTATTACTAATATATCATAATATGTATTTGTGCTACTAATATATCATAGTATGTATGTGTGCTACTAATCTATCATAATATGTATTTGTATTACTAATATATCATAATATGTATGTGTGCTACTAATATATCATAATATGTATTTGTGCTACTAATCTATCATAATATGTATTTGTGCTACTAATCTATCATAATATGTATTTGTATTACTAATATATCATAATATGTATTTGTGCTACTAATCTATCATAATATGTATGTGTGCTACTAATATATCATAATATGTATTTCTATTACTAATCTATCATAATATGTATTTGTATTACTAATATATCATAATATGTATTTGTGCTACTAATCTATCATAATATGTATTTGTGCTACTAATCTATCATAATATGTATTTGTGCTACTAATCTATCATAATATGTATGTGTGCTACTAATATATCATAATATGTATTTCTATTACTAATCTATCATAATATGTATTTGTATTACTAATATATCATAATATGTATTTGTGCTACTAATCTATCATAATATGTATTTGTGCTACTAATCTATCATAATATGTATTTGTGCTACTAATATATCATACTATGTATGTGTGCTACTAATATATCATAATATGTATTTGTATTACTAATATATCATAGTATGTATTTGTGCTACTAATATATCATAATATGTATATGTGCTACTAATCTATCATAATATGTATTTGTGCTACTAATATATCATAATATGTATTTGTGCTACTAATCTATCATAATATGTATTTGTGCTACTAATCTATCATAATATGTATTTGTGCTACTAATATATCATAGTATGTATGTGTGCTACTAATATATCATAATATGTATTTGTATTACTAATATATCATAGTATGTATTTGTGCTACTAATATATCATAATATGTATTTCTATTACTAATATATCATAATATGTATTTCTATTACTAATCTATCATAATATGTATTTGTGCTACTAATATATCATAATATGTATTTGTGCTACTAATCTATCATAATATGTATTTGTGCTACTAATATATCATAATATGTATTTGTGCTACTAATCTATCATAATATGTATTTGTGCTACTAATCTATCATAATATGTATTTGTGCTACTAATATATCATAGTATGTATGTGTGCTACTAATATATCATAATATGTATTTGTATTACTAATATATCATAGTATGTATTTGTGCTACTAATATATCATAATATGTATTTCTATTACTAATATATCATAATATGTATTTGTATTACTAATATATCATAATATGTATTTGTGCTACTAATATATCATAGTATGTATGTGTGCTACTAATCTATCATAATATGTATTTGTATTACTAATATATCCTAATATGTATTTCTATTACTAATATATCATAATATGTATTTGTGCTACTAACATATCATAATATGTATGTGTGCTACTAATATATCATAATATGTATTTGTATTACTAATATATCATAATATGTATTTGTGCTACTAATATATCATAATATGTATTTGTGCTACTAACATATCATAATATGTATGTGTGCTACTAATATATCATAATATGTATTTCTATTACTAATATATATCATAATATGTATTTGTGCTACTAATATATCATAATATGTATGTGTGCTACTAATATATCATAATATGTATGTGTGCTACTAATATATACTAATATATCATAATATGTATGTGTGCTACTAATATATCATAATATGTATGTGTGCTACTAATATATCATAATATGTATTTCTATTACTAATATATCCTAATATGTATTTCTATTACTAATATATCATAATATGTATTTGTGCTACTAATATATCATAATATGTATGTGTGCTACTAATATATCATAATATGTATTTCTATTACTAATATATCATAATATGTATTTCTATTACTAATATATCATAATATGTATTTGTATTCACTAATATATCATAATATGTATTTGTGCTACTAATATATCATAGTATGTATGTGTGCTACTAATCTATCATAATATGTATTTGTATTACTAATATATCCTAATATGTATGTGTGCTACTAATATATCATAATATGTATGTGTGCTACTAATTTATCATAATATGTATGTGTGCTACTAATATATCATAATATGTATTTGTATTACTAATATATCATAATATGTATTTCTATTATATATCATAATATGTATTTGTGCTACTAATATATCAATATGTATTTGTGCTGAAAACAATGATCCACTGGATATAATCTTTGCATGAAAGCAGGAACCCAGATAAAAGTCATTTAGATAGTCATGATCCAAGATTGACAAAGATTTTATTTGAAGCTGTCAATAATATCCGTATTATCGGGCTTTAGCAAGGATTTATAAAACTTGATATTAATTAAATCAAATGAGTTTTCTCACATCCATTGCATTTCGTCGATTTCCCCAGGACCCGTTTATATTACGTCTCTCTGTATCTGTATCTGCGGAATATTTGCATCCTTCATATTGAAGATCATACTGACATAGGTCAGAGAACAATTAAAATTTAAAAAATATGTAGTTTACAAGATTAAAAACATAAAAACACCTTGGTATCTATTGGAAAGTGGGGGAGGGAGTCTGGACTTGAACATGTCAAGACGAGAGCTCTCTTTGGTGAGTAACGGTAGTTCATTCCAGTATCGTATGGTTCTTGGAAAATAAGAGTTTTTGTGGTAGTTAGTATTTGAAAATGGGATATTAAAGTTCATGTTACGTGATGGTTGCAGATGGTGACGATCAACACATGATAAGTTATTTCATGGATATATATGTACATATCTATATGTGTATGTAGATCTATGGTTACTTTGAATTTTGTAAGAGATGATGAGAGATGTCACTTTTCGTCTGTATTCTATGGTAGGCCATTTGAGTTCTTTTAGCAATGAAGTGACACAACTTTGATAATTATAATCATTGCAGACAAATCTGGCAACTCGTCTTTGTTTCTGTGTTAGGTCTTTTTGCCATGGGTGCGATATGGAGGAGCAGTATTCGACTTGGGGTCTTACATACGTTTTATAGGCTGATTCTTTGACTTTTCGATTCCTAATTTTGATGTGTTTTTTAACAAAGTTTAGAATTATTATTTTTAAATCTTGTTACTATTTATGTGTGGGGTCCAATCTAGGTTTTTGTTTATAGTTACGCCTGTGTATTTAGCATTATCAGTAGAGTTAAAGGTTTGTCCATGTAACTTGTAAGGTTATATTATTTTATTTCTTTTACGCGATCAGCGTATTATTTCGCATTTATCAGATTAAATTCCATATGAAAAATCTATGATTCCATCAGTGAAGTAATTCAGCGAATAGGAAAACTGTGTAGAACAGGTATTTTGTGTACCGACCTTCCTTAAAATGTTGTTACGGAAAAGACCGATCTCTCGCAATTAATTTTCCGATGAGGTCTCGTGACAAGCGTCAGAGCTAATGACGTCATAGGGATTTTCCCGAGTAGGTTTCATTGATGAGTCATCGACAAGAAATGATCTCCTGTGCCTAGTCATATTTACAACTCGTTCAGAGATTTAGCAGTCTGATAGACCGTGTTCTGAGATACCAGAAGGAATAGACCAGGACAGAAAAATCGTAACAAATGACTGAACTAACGTGTAAACAAATTCGGTAATTTTTCAAGATGGCGGATCCTCAAAAACCGCTTGGTGGAGGACAAGGTGGGTAGCCCCGATTTGTACGGAAACCTACTTTCTGTCGCACTATTTTTGGCTTCTATGAGTCATGTCATAGCATAAGTATGATCATAGTGTATTTCACTATATAAAGGAAATAATCACTTGTTGAAAAGTTCCTTTCTGCAGAGTGATTGAGATTTCATTGTCAGAAAGAAACAATTTCAAGAAATGTATGAAGTGTGAACTGATTGTCATTTCCCCTTCAAGCCCTTGTCCAGAGTTTTAACCGTTTAGTAATAAAGAGTTTGGTTGACAATAAAAGTGCATCCCACTATCTATTATGATGTTTGTAAATTGTAAAGAATGTACCCATTTTGATGGAAGGAGCTGCTGTGGCCGAGTGGTTTTTCATCTTCTAGTGCACTTGCTATCCTTCATTTGCAGTGAAGTGGTTAGCATACATGATTCATTCTAGAAGTCACGGGTTCGATTCCTGGTGGGGTCATGTCTGGGGTTTTTCAAATGCACTCTTGCAGCATCTTACTCAGGCAAGGTACTGTGAAAGTATGACAACCTTTGGAGTGGTTGTGAAGTCGTCAGTCCCGTGAGTAGGGAGAGCAATAACCAGTGCACGTTAAAGACCTTACTTAACATCTGTGTTAATCATTGATACATAAAGTCGGTGAACCCTCCCTAGGAAACGAGGCTGCCCTCTCCGTGGTCGAATGGTTAACAGTGTTGCATTGTAAACCTTCGCATCTCACCGCTGCGGGTTCGAATCCCACTGAGAGCTCGGCTTGTAAGTGAGGAAGTGTCGGGAGTTGGGAGGTGTAAGGTACTGGTTCTACCCAGGAAATATGGGTGGTCTATCGCCACCACAAAAAATTGATCGTCACATAACCTTACATGTGTTAAAAAAAATGACGTAAAACTTCATACAAATCAAGTAGAAAAAAATGATATTATTGTTGTTGTATTCCTGACCTCTTGGATCAAATTCGTACAATAATTATTGTTCCTTACTAAACGTCCAGTTTATCTATAGTAATGGGTACATAAAAAAGAAAGAACTTAAAATTTAGATATTCTTTTAACATGTGCCTTGCCCTAGCTTGTGCCATGCTGTAATTCTTGGACACTAGCTCTTTATAGAGCACATGCTGTTCCTGGATAGGACATTTTTTTCTGAGTTACTCGTCTTACGTAATAGTTGAATAGATAAATAGACTTTATCTGAATTTCTACTGGTCCTGCATCAATGAACGCATCAATGAACACTCGTAATGGTAAGTGGATGAATGGAACTATTGTGCCCTGCATTCTATCAGAAATACTTTCATTGGTGTCCTGTAATGTTATTCAGTCTCAAATCATTCGACACCGCTAGTCTAGGTAATGTTATTGGTGCAAGTAATAGGCAATGTTTATAACTTCCCGAGTGTAAATTATTTACACAGTAAGTACCACTTGTAGTATGGTCTGTGAAATTGCCTTTGGTGAATGCATATATAGCATTAAATCGGTTAATATAGGATAAACAAGGGGGCGGCGTGTTACATACGCAAACTTCCAATCAATGTAATTTAGAGTATGGATAGTCTGTCTCTCAGGTGCTTAAATAAACCAGCTCGCTGAGACCATACTCTATCTTTACTTATTTCAATTATAGAAGGATTTCATGGTGCAATGAAGATATGAATTGCGTTTCAGTGATGCATTGTGCTAATCTACATTAAACATATATTTGTTAATACATGCATGATGGACATTGATTAGTAAAGTAACTGTAAATGTCATGCTACAAAGTTAGCATTTTATAAAACATTTATACACTTCTACAGTTGGCTTGTAAGCTGTTCACACCTTTTGGAAAATGTAATTACTAATTTCTGGCATGTTCGGAATGGCTTTGATATTGTTTCTCTTAGAGATTTTGTTTTTGTGTCACCTGCATCAATAGGGATCAATAACTTGAGACGTATATGACCTATATTCATGGAATTTCACACACATCTTCATCTTACCCTAAGGAATGTCGTTACACATAATTATGTCCAAAAACTCCGACTTTCATTTTGGCAGAGTTATTATTATCCTAAAGTTAACCTACATGTCAGAAATTAAAAGTATAAAAGAACAATTAAGACTAAAATGCTCATTGCACTTAACGTTTGATACTGATCCTATTATTACGGTGACTATGAGCAATCATAGGTGTTGGCTCAAAACAAGAATAAACAATATTATTTAAAATATATTTTGACAAAATGCTGTCAAAATATCATTTTGTCTTCTTGTTTTTAGCTGGACTGGTCAGAGATCAGCAGAGCTTATGCCGTGGTACGGTGTCCGTCTGTAAACTTTTTTTGGTAGGGACTACTCCTCTGAAACTACTGGATGGATTTTCATGAAACTCTACAGAAATGTTGCCCATGAAGTATAGTTGATCCTAGCAAAAATTCATGTTGATGTGAAATTCAAGATGGCTGCCACAGCTAAAAATAGATTTTTAAAAAACAACAACTTGAAAACTATAAGTGATATTGATATGGGACTTTTTCTAAAATGATCAGCATGACATGTTGTTGGTCCTCATCGAATATTGTTTTGATTCGACGTTAAACATCGCTGCCAGTAGCCATCTTTGTTAACATAGAGTTATATAGTTAAAACATGCAGCGACTACTCCTCTGAAACTACTTTATGGTAGCCACCACAGCTAAAAATAGATTTTTAAACAACAAGTTTGTGCTGAGGACTTCTTGAAAACTATAAGTGATATTGATATGGGACTTTTTCTAAAATGATCAGCATGACATGATGTTGATCTTGTGGAAAATTATGTTTAAATTCTTCATGTTACAATTATTATGTTTTAACGGGAATCTTCTATTTTTGGTGAGATCGACCACCATTTTGCTTACACTTGCATGTGAAAGAAACTTGTCTTGTTTATCCTTTGCTGTGATAATCATATAACTCTTCTAGGTTTATATTCTGTACCTACCATCTGTAAAACCAAAGGAACTATAATCTTATCCTGTAATAAGCACTGGTACAACAGGTTTGATAGAAAAACAAAGATAGCAGTAATAGTTACAAGTTACCAGGTATCTACATGTATTTATATGTTTACAGCCGTGTTTGGTGTAAGAAAAAAACTGCAATTGGACTTTAATTCCCCGGGACCCAAGACAAACAATGCAGTATCACCATCTTTGGCCAGCATGGGGCACAGAACACAGATGTAAGTAACATAATGACTGGCATGAGCAGTTACAGATTGATCCATCAATCCAAATTGTCCAGAAATCTGGATTTGAGGTTCATTTTGAATAGCAATTATCCAATTTAGTTTATAAAATGTCTTTTTTTTTTACAAATGTACAAAAGGTATAAAGCTGCCCCGTGGTCAAAGCGCATCTGTTGTAGAGGGGGTAAACGATGGTGCATTGTAAACATTCTCGCCTCTCACCATTGCGGGTTCAAATCCCAGGGGGAGCTAAGCTTGTGAGAAAGTGTCAATTCTTACAGATGGTAGGAGGTATACAGTACTGGTTCTTCTCAGGAAAATGGGTTGGTCTGCCTCTACCACAAAAAAAAGTGACATATATGGCCTAACATGTGCTAAAAGTGACGTAAAATAACATTCAAGCAACAAAAAACAACAGAATGTATATTTGATCCCCTTGATTTTTATTACTTTCACTCGCCAAAGTCTAGGCAAGCTTATGCGATGACAGTCTTGTCTGTAGTCGGTTTTCTGTTTGGTGGGGATTGATTTCACCAATTTTTCTGTTTCTGTTCATCAAACATATATAAACCATTACTATTTGTAAGAAACCAAGTTTGGCTAGTTATGTGTATGCAGTTCTGTATCTATTTCAGTGAGAGATTACGTTCTCATGGAGGCCTGGAATCGGCTGGAAAACTTCAAATTAATGACAAGGTAGGCATTATTTGTATTCAAAATAATTTTTTTGGCAAATATTGACAATTCAGAATGGTTCTAACCAAACCACTCTTATTGTTATGTCATAAAACAATAATAAATACAAATCCCAAACTCTCTTAGGCACACATGGTTAACTCGGGCTAAATCACACTTTGGGGCTAAACTTGTTTTAAAAAGGAATAGCTTCAAAGTGAAACATTTAAATAACGATAGTGTTCAAGGATATATATGGTTCCATGAACAGATGTTTGTGTAGAGTTTGATAAATGAGCCAAGTATCTACTGGTATATAATGGTTATGGCTTGAATATCTCTTGAATACTGTTGTAAACATTTGTACTTTCTTGTGGCCAAAACTTTTAACCTGTGTTTAAGATTCCAGAATTAAGAGGCTGAGCAATATCTCTTATATTCAGGAGTCACTTGCCACTTCCTTCGGATATATAGAGCATCTTACAGGCGTGCCAGTTTATTGTTGAATTTATTAAACTAATAAAATTATATGATGCATTCCTGTGGTGAGCATCATAGTTTTATCCAACAAGTTTAATAATGTCAATGTTAAACACACACAAATGTGAGGCTCTTTTTATCATATACATTGTACATGCCACAGATTCCACTCGTCCACTTGCCATGACGAGTGCATATTGATGCAGGGCGAGAAGACATTCAGATAATTCCTTGACAATTTATCATTTTGTCCATTCAAATCATAAGGTAGGACGAATAACTCGGAAACACATTTTTCTGCCCTGATGTAACTCCAAAAAAAAGCCTCATAAGGAACATTTGTTAGTGTAGCTGCCTATATATAACATTGTCGTATGATGGCATGTTTGTATGATGATGTCGTATGTTGACTCGGTCTTCTTCATACAACACCGAACAACTGAACTTGCTCCTCAGTTTATGTAGTCGGGTATTTTAAATGGTTACGGTAATCGTTGAGACCATTCTGATGCACATCAAATCGAACGGAATAGACCGAAGGATAATCGGAGTTCATTTGCATATTTATTCCATTAGTGTAATATGATAAATATATTATGGCTATATTACACATCGCAAGTTATGTGATAAATGATATAACTTGCCATTGTTTTTCTCCTTATTTCACTTGTCACAGTTTTATGTGATATTTCAGACATACGACTTTACAGCAGATGATTTGAAGGACTTGGGAGAGATAGGACGAGGCAATTATGGCACGGTGAACAAAATGTGTCATGAAAAGAGTGGTAAAGTTATGTCTGTCAAGGTACGTTATTGTTGATAGCTTTAAGATGTCGTATTGATTTCTGTTAGGTCTATAAAAAATGTGTGGTTAGGGTAACTTATCAAAATACTTCAGGTCGGGTAGCTCGGATTTTCTTTTTCGGGGGCATATATTTATCGCACCGTCCTTCTGTCTGGATTCCGTCATTCCGCAGTTCGTGTCCGGACTTCCTTCAGAACCCCTGCATGGATCAGACGATGTGTCGCGCAATACCCAGGTCCGTACAACAAAGGTCAAGGTCACACTTGCAGTTCATAGGACCATAACGTCACAACCTCTGCAGGGATTTTTAAATAATTTGGCACAAGTAATCACCATAACAAGACAATGTCGCGCGCAAAACCCAGCTCTTCAAGGTCAAGGTCACACTTGGAGGTCAAAAGTCAAATTGTGTCCGGTCAATAACTTGGACGTTTCATGGACGGATTTTCAAATAACTTGGCACAGGTGCTCACCACAACCCAGGTCCATGGCTCCAAGGTCAAGGTCATACTTAGAGCACTTCGGGGCATTTATCACTTACAGTGATATTTCTTGTTCTGGGCCTTAATAGGTTCAGTTTTTGAGATATGTTATGTAGGTCAACCGTTCATATTCTTGTCTGACAGACTGGAAGACAACCCCAACAGGAACTTATTACAATGCAGCTGCATATTAAACCTGAACCCACTGATTCCAGTGTTGCAATCACCAAAAGTCATGGTTTGAAGACAGGACTATGGTATCGAGTAGAGAAATAGCGATGACAAAAGTGTGACACACGCAAGGACAAATGGCCATCTTTACCATATGTCCTAGCCTTCTGCGACAGATTAAAATAATATGTAGCGATTGACTTTAAAATATATTGAACATATTTGAAAAAGTTTAATTGTACAAAACACATATTTTAATTTCAGATTTATATCACTTTGTAGTCTAGAGTATGTTTAATTTGACATGACCTGGAGATTTCCCAGTTGTCTTCTGTTTGATCAAGCAATATTATCACTGATCACAGGGTTGTCATTAAGTATGGAGACAACAGATTAATTATCAATATTGCAGTCAGTAAGGAAAATACCATCATTAAAAAGAGATTTTGTAAAATTTCCGCATTGTGCCACATGAAATTGAGATATATTTCACAGTTTCCTATCTGTTATTATATCTGTGAACCAAGCAATCTGCTGTATGAGATTTAACGTTTGCTTGTCATTTGAGACAGTTCGTTATTATCATGAACAGAAATTTTTTCCTCGGCTGAATGTATAGTGCACTGTAAAATAAAATTAAAACAAAGTAATATTTGTGTTTTGTTTTTGTCTCTCCCACGATAGTGGGTAGCGAGACATAGCGTCACTTTTCCGGCGATGGTCACATTTTACATCAGCTATATCTCAACAACTGCTGCTCGAATTTTTCTGAAACTTTGTCAGATGCTTTGTTGGGTCAATGGACATCACGTAATGCCAAAATTACCAAGTTCAAGGTCATATTTTGCGTTAAAGTCCGAAAACTTAACCTTAGTTAGGTAACAACCTCAGTTAACTGTATGTGATTGCCTCATTTTCTTGGTTTGATATTTGGTCGTATGTAGTGTTGGCATTGGTGGACATCACTGAATGACAAATATTACCAAAGTCAAGGTCATATTTTGCTTATTTCCCCCAAACTTAACCTTGGTTAGGTAACTTAGTCTTGGAGGTAAATTAACCTCAGTTAACTTGATGTGATTGACTTTATGTCGTTGATACTTGGTCATATGTATTGTTGGCATTGGTGGATACAGCTGAATGACAAAAAATACCAAGGTCAAGGTCATATTTTGCATTATTTACCCTGAACATCAGTTTGGTTAGGTAAGTTAACCTCAGTCAACTTTTTCTGATAACTTGTAATTTCTTTGTTTGATACTTTGTCATATGTATTGTTCAGGGCTTCTATAATTTTAAAATGCAAATCGGTCCAGGTTTTTAACTGCTGTAAGAATCGCACTTATTTTGAAAAAATCATTAAAATCGCCGTACCCCACCCACGATGTCAGCTGCATCATGCATTTTTTCCGTTCAGTCATTGATATAGATAACTATTTAAAATGTATGTTTGTATTAGATTTGTACTATTTATAACTTACTTTATCACAATTTGTACATTTTAATGACTGACATCATGTCTTCGCTTTACTGAATGAATAATTTTCACTCAATATTAAAATTGTTGATCATTTGAGGAATTGAACCGGAAGTGTCTAATAAACCGGGTAGGTATAAAACGCGGACCATCACGCGCGGACTAGCGGATTATATACGATTTTACATAAATTTGAGTAATATCGTTTTTCATCAATTAGCTTAATTAATACCAAATGTTACGACTAACGCAAACAATTTCGGTCCGACTTAAAAAAAAAGGTGTCAGGTTTGATCACTTTCCTTAATTAATGTCATTAATATTATACTTAAAGTTATTGTAAAAAAAAATTCAAAAACAAACAACACATCTCGGTATTTTAATGACGCAAACAAACCGACACAAGCAAACAGGCTAACACCTTACGACTAACGGTATATCAATGAAATTACAGACGGTAACACTCGCTTCAGTGAACCGACAGAACGCGTGATATACTTTCACTGATCACACATCAAAGGCGTGCTAAAAGGCTATAGACTCTTCCGGAAAACTCCCTACTATCGGTAATGGTTTAGTCCAAATTGACCAAATTGACCTACTTTCGCACAGCGAGTGACAAACAATCGTGTTATGGATCAAAGAATATTGCCGCAAGGCATATTTTAGGCGTGAAGGGCAATAGTAGATTTTTTAACGACCGATAGATACAATATCTGGGACCGATTTAAACAGAGATTTTGAAAAGAAAAACGGTCTGGAGACACAGATTTCGGTCTGGGAACCGATAATCCGGCGATTTTAGAAGCCCTGGTATTGTTGATTGGTGGACATCACTGAACGACAAAAATTACCAAGGTCAAGGTCATATTTTGCATTATATTTCCCCCCCCCCCAAACAACCTAGGTTAGGTAACTTAACCTCAATTAACTTTATGTGATTGTCTTGCTTTATGTCTGATACTTGGTCATATGTATTGTTGGCATTGGTGGACATTGCTGGACCACAAAAAATACCAAGGTCAAGGTCATATTTTGCATTATTTCCCCCAAACTTAACCTTAGTTAGGTACCTTAATCTTGGTTAGGTAACTTAACCTCAGTTAACTTTATGTGATTGCCTCACTTTATTTCTTTGATACATGGTCATATGTATTGTTGGCATTGGTGAACATCGCTGAACAAGAAAAAATACCACGGTCATGGTGTTCATCACCCTGTTCAAGACAATTTGGACTTCTTTCTATAAATGATAGTATATGTTTTTTTATTGAGCGTTTAAATATCGATTATATTTTCATAAAAAGAAACATTTTGACATTTAAATTATATTTGTGTTGAAATAAATCGCGCTTTAGAAAATATATCTGGAAACATGCATTATCCGATTTACTAGACTGCCAATGTTTGCCTCACAGCAGATCATCTATTTAATGCAAACTAAACAAATGTTTGGCTCTCAAAAGTAACCAATCAAAAGGCCATTTTAACAGATTATTTTGATCAGCAATCAGTAACTTATGACAACCCTGAATTACGTCATGCGATCACTGTTCCAAAAAATCCAGAGTTTAGAGTTTAAAAACTAGTGTTTTTGAGATACATAATATCTCCCGAGGTAGAGAAATGGCCGCGATATAAGAATGAGGGGCCCAGGTATAAGAACGAGTGCGGAGCGGCAATTTCTCTACCGAGGGAGATATTTTCAGTATCACAAAAACACTGGTAATTAAACTATATATTACGTAATTTAAAATGATATTTTATTAATATTTCTAATGATTCACGCCTTTTCGCACCAATTTGCACGAGATGCCAAGACGACATTACGTCATACAAACAAAACAAATGGAACCGGAACTCTTCGTTAATTTCCGTAATCATTATTCCCTAGTAAATATTATTGTATACAATGTTGAAATTACAGAGAATCCGTTCTATAGTGGACGAGAAGGAGCAGCGTCAGATGTTGATGGAGCTGGACGCTGTGATGAGAAGCAACGATTGTCCATATATCGTACAGTTTTATGGTGCTCTCTTCAAGGAGGTATTTATGGCATATTTTTATATTAGGCCAGTTTTTTGGAGTTTTTGGAATCGTGTATATATCGGGGCTTTTCCCAGCCATTTATGGCGTGGCGATGCCTTCAACTCTGAAAGTGACTTACCGCCATGCCTTAATGTAGCCGCGATGCTTTAAATCCGTTGCCGCGATCCCTTAATCCTATCAATATACAATTTTCCCTTATGCCTTACTGAACAGCTGATTACCTGGCTGTGTGTAAACTGCCTGAAGCTATGACGCGTGTTGATGCAGTAAAGGCGGTCACGTGGTACTCAATACACAGGGCTTGTGTTATGCCTGGCAGGTTATATGCTAAGTGTAAAGTAAACAAAAGATGATTAGGGGAGTGAGTGCCGCTAATTAAATTTGGTTTATTGCCCAATTTGGTCATGATTGGTCATGATTAAAGGAGAGCAGTATCGTTGATTGGTATTTGTAACGTATGGGGCTAAATGACGGGTTTAAATGGATAATTTAATTGAACGTTTATCGTGTATTAGTAGGATGAATTTACGAACACTAATCAACGTTTAAATCGTCAGCTTTGTCGGTAAGTATAATGAATGAGGTAGATATTTTGTAATTATTTAATAATAACTCAATCAAATAATTATGGTAGCATATTTAACTGATTTTTTATCTTGATAATTACGCTAATTAAATCGATATTTTCGGGAACTTTAAAGAGAAATCGTCAGTTTCCTTGTTGAAGTTCATGGAAGATTTTGTAATTATATATTTTTTTCTTTATTAAATAATTAAGGTTGCCACCAATTGCATTTGGTATTAGAATAGCATTTTTTATTAAAAGATTTTGAAATAAAAATATAATAAAATATGTTTTTTTATTATTTCATTCATTCCCTCTGATACCAGATATACGCCAAATCTCTTCTTTTCAACTGCCATTTAAAAAAAAATGACGCGACCCTTTCCCACACCCATTCCCCTTTGTACGCAAAAAATGCCACCACTCCTTAAAAAAATCCTGGGGAAAGCCCTGTATATGTATATAGTGCAATTTCTGAATAGGGAGTTTTTAAAACGGGTGAGACGCTTTACCGTTTTAAGCAATGTAGTCCCCTTTAACTGCTTCAAATACAACTTAATTTGATAAGGTGTCTGAAATGAACGTTATGTATACCGAGTAATATAACTACTGATTGTGAAATAATTGTAATTGTATACAGTATAAACATGTCTTTTTTGTCGGTTTACCGAAATATTATGCGCATTAATACACCAAAACAAATCAGATTGGGTGCTTTACACACTTCGAGAATGTAGTTCCTTTGACTGCATCAAGTATAACTTAATTTCATAAGGTCACTGACATGAGCGTTATATATACCGAATAATATCACTACTGATTGTGAATAATTGTCATTGTATACAGTATATACGTGTCTTTTTTGAAAAAGGAACTGAAATACTATGAGCAATTATACAGGCATATATATATATCTCGATCGAAATGACGTCAGTATGATATATTTCATGAATGGAGTTACCCGGATGTGCCGCTCATGACGTGTGACCCAGATAACAAATTGGGAACTAAATGTCCGTAAATATTGTAGTTATTGCATACATGTGATACCTCACGGCATGAGATGAAATCTCACGGAATTCTAACCCTCCTCCCGGCCCCACGGAATTATGTGAAAAACTCCCGTAAAATTGCTAAAATCGATTTTTCGAATTACTTCGTTTGGTATGTTAGCAGATTTTTCAAGGCGTTGTTGCTTCTAAAAATAGAATGAATTCAAGAACGACAACTCCTACGAAATTTTCGTACTTCGTACTCAATTAGATTCATACTATTGTACATTGTACTCAATTTGATTCATACTATCGGTTATTTTCCAGAGGGGAAGTTATTAGGCAGCCAACCGTGCAGCTGTCTTTTGCATGGCCGTTTTTGAAAAATATTTGGTTGTGTGGGTGGGGTAAAAAAAAAAAGAAGATTTTTTTCTGGAAAAATGAAGGATAGTAGGAGGGAATAAAAAAATATTCATGAAAACGTACCCACAAACGTCTAAAAGAAAAAAGATTGTATAATAGCTGGGCTCACGCTACCACACGCCATGGTTGACATTAGGGATTATTTTATAATACTGTCACTTAATTCAAATAAATGTCGACAAAAAATGGCGATTATTATTATTTATTTTTTTTATTCGTATAATTCACTGACACCACAACTAATAAATGACCGCAATAAACAGTATATAATCCGTTCACGCCCCCTGTGATGTCGCCACACGCTTATCAATTATCGCTTGTAAAAGTTGTTAATTCCCTTAATTGGCACTTCGTTGTCGGATAATCGGCATTGTTGATACACGCAACCATCATGTGATTAATGGACCGAATAGCCAATCAGATATGCCGTTATTTGTTATCTTTCGGGCGATTGACCAATTAGACAATCCGTTACCCATCCAACAGTAGGTACAGTTTCCTGTTTGTTTTTCTGTACACAAACTACGAAGAGATGAAATTAATTTGTGTTTGCCGACAAAAGCGGTAAATTGCACGCACTATTATGAATATAGGTGCTACTTTCACCTGCATTAATAGCTATCCCATCATGATCCCGATAGGTAGCAAACTCCCTTGTGTATTGTAAACTGTGAAAACTGGCTTCGTGTCGGCGGTTTCAGTTTGTCACAACTTAGAGATCGACAATTAATGACATAAAAGTACATTATCCTACTATTAGGGTTGTGTTTTCCCTTTGATAAGAAAGACCATTTTTGGATTTCAAAAGACATTAATGCATGAAAACAGTTTGTAATTGATATTTCGATTGAATATTTGAAATTTTCGGACCGTAAAAGTGCGGTGTCATAGTATTTCGGATGGTACATAATTTCGGATTTTTTTAAATTTATTTTTGTACATAATCCAATAAGAAAAACTGTCCTTTACAAATACGTGTTTGTGGAAAGAAAAACAATATATAGATGAATAAATACAGATACATAAAGTATTTTTCTATTCATTATTTAATCCATCATTCTTTCTTTTATCAATGTGTAAGGAGTTCCTGGAATCCTACTTTTAAATGAATTCTAGTCTAGGCTCAGAAAAAACACACTTCTCTTCATATTAAAAAGGTGTCTTTATTCTGACAAAGTATTATACACTTCATTTTGTCTTTGTCGACGGCACAAACCAGCCCCAACCACCAAAACAGTTTTCTTTCCTCCAACTGCGTGGAGTCTGCCATGTTTTCGTACACTCTCTCGATAAACGCTTCGGGTAAAAGTGTAAATAATTTACGTATTGTCGAAAGAATAGTGTTTTGGAAATTTTGTATTTTTTGATTTCGGCAATTATTTGGGGCGGCGGGTCGGTAAACCTAAATATTAAGAAAGTCTGGCCTTAGATTAAAAGACATCAATAAACTAGTTCCAAAAACTATTGCTTGATGCTCTGAAAACAGCCCTAGTTTCCTAATGCACTGCACTAAGTTTTATTTTGACGACGCATACGAGTCCGGGTATAAGTTTATAAAAGAAGCTTATTTTACTATGAACTCTTTAAGTATTAAGTTGATTTCGCTCACCACTGAACTCGCTCACCACTGAACAATGATAACAAATGACAATTCTCGTAATTTTACAGTTAAAAGAGGTAGACAGCTGTGTTTGTTTTGATGTATAGTTATTTCATAAAATGCTCTCCTAGGGAAAGCAAGAAAAAGGGCCATTGTCTGGACTTGCAATATGCTGGTCAGTGTGACAGCCGAGTTTGATGTGACTGGAGTAACAGTTTGATAATGCAAGTAGGACATGCATATGGGAATATTCCAGAATTAAGCTATTTTATTTATTAGCCCACATTAGCACTTAATGCTCAAGGGTGAGCGATTGTGATCACCCTTCGTCCGTCATGCGTGAGTGCTTCCGTCCACAATTGCTTCAAACAACTTCTCTGAAACCGTTTGGCCAATTTTGACGAAACTTCACAGGAATGATCCTTGGGTGGACTTCTTTCAAGATTGTTCAAATTATGGAAATTCATGCAGAACTCTGGTTGCCATGGTGACCAAAACAACTGAAAGGAAAAAAGCGGGAAAACCTCTAAAACTACTGCCTCGATTACAAAATAATTTCACAGAAATGATGGAAAACATAAAAAATCTTCTCGTCTGAAACCGCTTGATGGATTTCAAAATAATTTCACAGAAATGATGTTTGGGTGACACTCTACCAAGATTGTTCAAGCCGGATTGATTCGTCAAAATACTTGGCGGCCAGTGGGCGGGGCTTGTATTTGCTATATTTCTATATGGAAAACTTAAAAAACCTTCTCGTCTGAAACCTCTTGATTGATTTCAAAACAATTTAACAGAAATGATGTTTGGGAGACCTTCTATCCGATTATTTAACCCGGGTTGATTCTTCAAAAAACGTGGCCGCCAGGGGATGGGGCTTGTTTTTGCTTTATTTCTGTATGGAAAACTTAAAAATTCTTCTTGTCTGAAACCGCTTGATGGATTTAAAAATAATTTCACAGAAATGATGTTTGGATGATACTTTACCAAGATTGTTCAAGCCGGGTTGATTCGTCAATAATCATGGCTGCCAGAGGGCGGGGCAGTTTCCCTATATCAGAAAATGTTTTAAAAATCTTCCTGTCTGAAACCAGTCGTCTCATTACAAAATAATTTCACACAAATGATCTTTGGGTTGGCCTCTTCTAAGATTGTTCAAGCCTTTTTTGCTATATTTCTCTATGTAAAACTTAAAACTTCTCGTCTGAAACCGCATAATGGATTTCAAAATAATTTTACAGAAATGACGTTTTGGTGACACTCTACTAAGATTGTTCAAGCCGGGTTGATTCATCAAAAAACATGGCGGCCAGTGGACGGGGCTTACTTTTGCTATATTTCTATATGGAAAGTTAAAAAATCGTCTCATCTGAAACCGCTGGGTGGATTTCAAAATAATTTCACAGAAATGATGTTTTGGTGACACACTACCAAGATTGTTTAAGCCAGGATGATTTGTCTAAAAACATAGCCGCCAAGAGGCGAGGCCAATTTTTGCTATATTTCTATACGGAGAAATCTTGTCTGAAACCGTATTATGGATTTCAAAATAATTTCACAGAAATAATGTTTGGTTGACCTTCTAACAAGTTTGTTCAAACTGGGTTGATTCATCAAAACATATAGCCGCCAGTGGGCGGGCACTAACCCTATGTAACTACATGGAAACTTTTACCAAGTTCTGTTAATGCTATCAGCTATAGGACAATGCTATCAGCTATAGGACATCCATCCCTGTCATCATAATAGATTTGATAATATAAAATATTTTGTATACAGTGCATAGAACTGAGCTGAAACTAACACCCTGTTAAGTTTTAGCTCACCTGAGTATATAGTGCTCAAGGGTGACTTTGTGATTACAAATGGCGCAAAGCATATCTATTCGATAAAAGAAACATGACTGCCAGTCAGAGGGGATCTTTTCTTATATTTTTATTGAAAAAAGCTAGTCATGTTGAATTGATGTTTGAGTGACACTCTACAAAGATTTCTGAAAACATGACTGCCCTCAGGTGAGCGATTTAGGGCCATCATGGCCCTCTTGTTGAAATTTGTGACATCAATATCTGATATTTTTTGACGCCACTCCGTTATTCTGTCATGACCTTTTTTTTGCCCCTACTTGAGGGGTGGGTCGGGATGGGCATATGGATATGCACTTGTCCTAATGTCCCAAAAACTTGTGGAATGTTGAACAGTAAGTGAAGATGTGCACCTGGATTTTTGTTTTATTTTGGATAAAGAACCACAGAGTTGTGGCCCTTGACTTAGTTAAAATAGGGGTTGAAAAACTTTTGGCGCGACCTCCTCCATTACTATTTAACCCACGGTCGCCAAACTTTACAGGAATGTTGACCAGCAAGTGAAGATGCGCACCTGGATTTTCATTTTTATTTTTGACCAAGAACCACAGAGTTATGGCCCTTGACTTAGTCAAAATAGGGGCTGAAAAACTTGTGGCGCGACCTCCTCCATTACTATTTAATCCACGGTCGCCGAACTTTACAGGAATGTTGACCAGCAAGTGAAGATGCGCACCTGGATTTTCATTTTTATTTTGGACCAAGAACCACAGAGTTATGGCCCTTGACTTAGTCAAAATAGGGGCTGGAAAACTATGGACCAGTTAGTGAAGATGTTCACCTAAGTTGACTTAAGTTGAGGCATCCGTGTCCTATGGACACATTTCTAGTTTTTCACAAAATTGGGAAGAGGCCTGTCCATTTTGGGAAAACAAACGTTTTTTTTCTCATTTTGCGAAAGATGTAAGGTTTCATCAATTAAGTAAATTATGCCAATTCTATATGCTTATAATGCTTTCTTTTTTATATTTTCGTCCATTATTTGTTATAATTAATGACTTCTCAGTCAGAACTTACTTAACAGACAATAAAACACATTGCAGAATTAATGCTTTTTCTCTAATTCTGAGAGATTGCTGCTTTTTATTGGGAAAGATTTCAGTCACAGTTGGGGAAAAAAACAGTCAAGTTTGCAGTTGGAAAGAGACCTTTTACAGGCCTCTGTTATAAGTTAAAAATGCCCTGACTGTAATCCTTAATATGGTGTTACAACTGTGACATGCTATGTATGATGGCATGTAAACATCTATGTATGATGGCATGTAAACATCTATGTATGATGGCATGTAAACATCTATGTATGATAGCATGTTAACATTTCGCTGCATACGTGTGTTCTCATTCTCTCAGAATCACTGTACAGTCAAATAAAGCTTATCAAAAGGTTGTTCATCTATCTGACTTGACTGTTGATTCAAATAAATGTGTTTCTTTTTTCCGCAGGGAGACTGTTGGATATGTATGGAGTTGATGGATATTTCCCTAGACAAGTTTTACAAATTTTGCTATTGTCATCTAAATACGTTTATACCAGAAGATATTTTAGGGAAAATAACAGTAGCTGTGAGTATATATTTTGATATTTTGGTCAGGTTTTTTTCCAGGTATTTTGGGAAAAAGGATCCATGTAATTTCGGGAAATTTCTATCGTAAAAAGACCAAATTGGGGAAAAAATGCACAGTTGAGAATTGTTTACGTCAACATTTTGTAAGTTAAAGCGAGGTAAAAGCCTAAAAGGTATAATTGGGAACACAATACATCAATAACATACCACTTATATTGATTAGTATTACTTATATTGATTAGTTTTATCAGTATGTAACATAAGGGATGTATCAGTACAACATACATGTAAACAATGTTGTTTTTTTGTTTTTGTTTTTGAGACGGGGGAATTTTTTCCATAATTGAGAAAAACACACTATTTTGCATTGGGAACGGGTCCATTTTTCGACCCCGTGGGACACCTAGAAAAAGTCGTGTTGATTATGGTATTATTTTTATAAAGAAATGCAGAGATACAACACTGTGGATTATAATACTACGCCTTGCACAACAGGTTAGAGTTTCCCCATTTTGTGACAAGCGAAGTCAGTATGGACATCACATGCATTACCGCACCCACTGACCTCGATCAACGGTTCGCCTCGCGAGACGCTGCTGTCAAATCAGTTTTGACACGGCTGGGTAAAAATGTGTGTAACTACCTATATGCGTTGTATAAAATGTACATAGGACTCGATTTACTAGTATTGTTTGTGTACGTCATGACCTTGCCATTTTTTGTGTGGCTTTTGTGGCTTTTTATGTACACAACCAGTTGAAATGTCAAAATCGTCAAAAGGGCGGGTAAGGTCAGCCAAGGCTCGGATTAATGAAACACGGGACCGAAATTTGTGGTACATTTCCCCGGGGTACTTTAATCAGGACCTGTTTATATTACACGTCTACCTAGAGTGCCTGCCTAAATTACTGTTGCAAAAGCTCATAGTTCCTAAGATCTAAATATATGTATTTTCATCATCCAGAAAGCTTATTACAGAAAATCGTGAGTTGCGGTATTTTTTCACTGAGAAAAAAGTCATATCCCATTGAATACCACCTTTATGGTACTCAATATCTATCAAGGCACACCGCTTCAACCCATTTTAATGTCAATGTTTTCCACGCTACCCAATTCTTTCGAAAAAGTCATATTTCATTTCACTACGCGACACGAAGTTATACAAATCTAAAACAATAACACGGTGCCGAGCAGAAACAATGAAGGCAGAACAAATGTTTGACATGCATTTTGACAGATCAATCTGTTAACTTCCAGTTTTCATTGGCCGACAGTTACATGCTGGCAATCTCGGGCAAATCGGAACTGATCAAGCAGGCTCTCGAGCGCCCGTGGCCTAGTGGTTAACGTCTCTGACTTGAAATCACTTGCCCCTCACCGCTGTAGGTTCGATCCTAGGTGCCCGCCCGTGCACGAAAATTACCCGGAGGGGCACCTGGGGTCTTCCTCCACCAATGGAAGCTGGAAAGTCGCCATATGACCTTAGCTGTCGGTGCGACTATAAAATCCAATTCAATTCAATTCAAGCAGGCTCTCAAAAGGCCACGTTTGATCAAGGTCTTGATGGGCTTTAAATTGATCATGTCCAGGTAAACGTTTGTAATTTTCAATGGGGAGAGAAGGGTCAAGACAGTACAACACAGACGAAATTTTGATTCGCCGCAAAGTGATATTTCTCTAACCTGTTATGCAAGGCGTAGTATATAAAGAAGTAAAGTGGAGTTATTTAGGGCAGAAGGATCCGTGTTTGGACGGACACGCTTCTAAAAAAAAAAGAGTAATAGTGTGGAACAGTTTAATTAGGTAATTGTGACTGTTTTTCACTGGTCAACAACTATACACATACCACGTTTGTCTCTGGTCAACAACTATACACATACCACGTTTGTCTGTCACTGGTCAACAACTATACACATACCACGTTTGTCTGTCACTGGTCAACAACTATACACATACCACGTTTGTCACTGGTCAACAACTATACACATACCACGTTTGTCTCTGGTCAACAACTATACACATACCACGTTTGTCTCTGGTCAACAACTATACACATACCACGTTTGTCTCTGGTCAACAACTATACACATACCACGTTTGTCTCTGGTCAACAACTATACACATACCACGTTTGTCTCTGGTCAACAACTATACACATACCACGTTTGTCACTGGTCAACAACTATACACATACCACGTTTGTCACTGGTCAACAACTATACACATACCACGTTTGTCTTTCAATGTGCAATTAATACCACGATATTGAGTAAAAGAGATTTCTTTCCAGACCGGTCTGGCGGTTTCTTGTGTGCAAAAAGAGACAGACACGATATAGATTTTGACAAGCCTGGTGCTTTTCTATTCTTTGAGCCATGAAACAGTTGTGTTTTCTTTTAGGTTTGCGCTAAGGCTTGAAGAGTGGTTGTCAAAATTTCAAATATTGTGAAAATATAAATTGAATAACCAACAAAATGCAAAAACACTACTTTTTAAGATGATTTATTAATGTTTTGAAGCAGTTGCCTATTATGGTTAGTACTGACTAGTCACCTTTATGTGAAGCTATTGAATCTGATGTTACAGTTACATTTAATTGTGGGGCTATTTTCTTACCAAGTTTTATATGTTTTTATTTGCAGACAGTAAAAGCGTTGAATTACTTAAAAGAAAAATTAAAAATAATTCACAGAGGTAAGATCTCTTTTATTTTCGACCTAAAAAGCCAACAACTTTGCCTTCTGCAAAATAAAATAAAAATTCCCAGGCGTAATCACACGTGCTTTTCACAAGTGAATCCATGCCATCAAGAGTGATTTCAGCACATTTCATAATTGACCTTTTTTTTTATAAAATGTAAACAAAATTGAAAAAGATATAAATGATATACAACTTTAAAGAGGCTCTACCTATATCTTTTTGTCCACCAATTGATATAAACTTTTCTTAATTATAAAGAGGACTATGAAAAAGGTAAAGGGCAATAATTTCACCCCATGTAATATGCGTTTTGCTGTGGAAAAACAGGATTGAAAAGATCGGATTTTTGAAATTGTATTCGTAATTGTTTTAGACAAGCCGATTGCGGAGATTTTATTTGTTTACAATCGGAACTGCCTCGTCGGATTGGGGAAGAGTTCCGATCGATTCGTTTACTATCGGAACTGCCCCGAATAGTTTGTAATCATAATAATTTGCAGAACTGGGATACGAACCATGTTTCTTCTTTGAATACTCATAAAATAGCTTTGTATACATATAAATGCAGTAATATTGAGTATTTAATATTTTACATTAAAAATCGCGTAGATATAGGTAGTGCCTCTTTAATTATTAAATTAACACCAAAAAAGACAGCAAATCTAAATAAAATAAACTGTTGATGTTTGTATAAATACCCTTTGTGTTACTGTGTTTTAGATTGCAGTTTATAGTACCTTCCCTTGTTTTTTCAAATTATCATACAATTTCTTTACAGATGTGAAACCATCCAATATATTATTGGATAGAAAAGGCAATATAAAGCTCTGTGATTTTGGTATTAGTGGCCAGCTTGTAGATTCAATCGCCAAAAGTAGGGATGCTGGATGTAGACCTTACATGGCTGTAAGTTTTATGTTTATTGAAAATTGAATAAGTTTTGGTAGTTCATTGTTGTCTGACATATATATTTATATATAAAGAATACTGTCAGTGAGCGCCTCCATGGTCGAAGGGTTAATGACGTTGCGTTGTAATCTTCTCGCCTCGAGCTCAACTTTAAGTGAGAAAGTGTTGATTCTTACGGATGGTGGGAAGTACAGTACTGGTTCTACACAAGACCACAAAACATTGTCCGTCATATATGGCCTAAAATGTATTAAACAAGACGTAAAACACAATTTAAACGAAATCGGTGCATTTTACAATGCAGTTTATAAGGCGAGGCTTTGAGAACAAATGTATTCTGCCTTGATTACCAGCCTCATAATATAGGGTTAACTGTATTGAAATATTTTGTTTTGCGACGGTATATCTGGCCTCGGTCACCCGGCCCGCTTCTGATTTTTTTGTTACGCTATGCTACACGGATCCAGATTTTTAGAGATTCAACGAGACTCAAAAAACATAATTTTAATTTTATAATTTCTTTCTTTTAACTTATGAGAAGCAGCAAGTGACGTTAAAAAGTTTAACTGATGCATCAACAATTGACGTTGTACGTTGATTTACAACATGACGTCATGCAAACGGTTGTACGTTGATTAACAACATGACGTCGACTTTATGCGCGTGAAAAAAAACGTGCGAATAAATTGTGCTTATCGCTAGTGGGCACTTTAATTGGCCTAATCTGCCCAGACCGATATATGCAAGTAAGACATATGCATGATACGGTGTAGCTGGCCGAGACTACGGTATATTAGTTGTTTGAATGGTCGCACATTTTCTTAATTTGCGATGGATTATAAACTTTTTAAGTCACAATAGTTCGAATTTTAACCAGTCTGATTGTAAGATTTTTGTCAAGGTCATTATAAATTTATTAGTTCATCCCTTTATCTGGTTGACCAGATCATATCTGTATGATAAATCAGACTTAAGGTTCAAAAAAGGGATCAAAATTCCAGATTCCATATAAAATGTGTTTTACTCATTTCTCCGATTCATAATAAGAACATGTAGTTTTCTCCATTGTACCGTTATAGAAACATGATTTATTCTCTGTAGGTCTATTATTGAAAAGTGAGGTATTCTCTATTGTTTCTTTTTTGCTCAAGTTTCATCAAAGAAACATGATATATTCTTTATAGTTTCATCATAGAACATTTTCTCGAAAAATAAGAGTATGCATTGAAGCTACTTTGGAAGACATGGTCAGAAGTTATTTGAAACATAAGGAAGAAAAGGAAACTGTACATGATGCAAGATTATTCTTGTTTTCAGCCAGAACGAATAGATCCACGGGCATCAAGTCGGGGTTATGATGTCCGGTCAGATATCTGGAGTCTAGGAATTACACTGGTATGTTAAAAATCTAGTTACACTCTATTTGTACGTGGAGAAAGATTGTTATTAATAATTACCGAGAAGATAGCGCTGTGGACTGGAGGACCTGTGTTCAAGCCTCACCGAAAGATTGTTATTAATAATTACCGAGAAGATAGCGCTGTGGACTGGAGGACCTGTGTTCAAGCCTCACCGACACAACTGAGTTTCGTCTGTGTGTTCTTGGGTATGAAACTTTCCCTTAGCTTCATCAGTCAGATGGAAACATAATCCAGGCAGTCTCGTATATTGGTATCTTTCCTCTGAACACTTTGAAGAACGATAGAAATCATGATGTTAGTAAGAGTGGCAGGTTCCCAAATTCCTATATACTCTTCCCCTATATCTTTGTGGCTTTATATAACCTATGTGTTGATGATCTGTTGGACAACATTCAGTTCCTACTGTGTAGATGTTTGTTGCATGAAAATGTAAAAAAAAAAACAGCTCACAAGATTGCTGCGTGTCTCTAACATTTGTGTTTATCACATAACTTGCAGTGTGGGAGTGGAATAACACCATTCAAATAAGCCTAGTATGCGCTGTCAAAAAAACAACAACACGATAGTGACTATGATCCAATTCCCACGGTTTATGTCGGTTTCGCGTGTTAAAGCGACAGGCAAAATGCAATAAAAGTCGATATGTGAGTTATGTGATAAATAGAATCTAACATTTGTTCTCATTCATTATTGAATTTATTAAACTCGTTAGCAAAAATGATATAATGCTAGGCAAGAGCCTCGCATTTTATCATTTTGCCAACTCGTTTAATAAATTCAATAATGAATGAGTACTCATGTAAGATCCTCTATATACAGTTAGACCTGATCCAGAGACCACCTCTATTTACAGACCCCCTGCTTTAAGTAACTACAATTTCAGTTACCAATTGTTTTAAATTAAAATGCTCCTGTAATAAGAGACCACCTGTTGTAAGAGATCAATTAGCGCTCTACCTGTAGTAATCTCTTAGTAAAGGTTTGACTGATACTGAAGTGGGATTTCATTTAAAAAACGTTTTGTGATCACCTATTGATGTTTGTAAACCAGATGGAGTTGGCAACGGGAAGGTTCCCCTATCCCAAGTGGAACAGCGTGTTTGATCAACTCACTCAAGTGGTACAGGGGCCTGCACCACAGCTCAGCTCATCAGAGGGAAAGTTCTCTGAAGATTTTGTACATTTTCTCAATACCTGGTATGTATTTGAAAAATCTGTAAGAAAAAAAAGTTACGATGTTGCAGTATTTTTTGTAGGTCTGTAACTTTTGATGTTCATATTACTCATACAATATCTACATTTCATACTTTCAAGGGAATGTTGGCATGTATTCAAACAGGCTTTATTAATTTATTGAAAATTCAGAAAAAGAATGAATGGTGTTTTACAGCATATTAATACAAATAGGTGATATTGTGCATGAAAACATAATAATGCAGCATTACCATTTGAAGGTAGTTCATCTGATGCGGGTTCGAATCCCACTGGGAGTTCGACTTGTAAGTGAGGAAGTGTCAATTCTTGTGGATGGCGGGAGGTGTACAGTACTGGTTCTACCCATGGAAAGTGGGTGGTCTGCCTCCACCACAATAAAAAAAATTGACCATCATATATAACCTTACATGTGTTAAAAATGACGTAAAACAAAATACAAACAAACAAATGATCCGATTTTGGTAACCATTTACCAAATTCTTTCACCCTTTTCCAACTTTTCAGAACTCTTGAATTATAAACTTTTTTGACTATACGCCAACATTCCCTTGAATTGCGGGGCGAATGTGAAAGTACCAAACGCAATTTGAGGTCAAGGTTGAATGATCTGAAGAAAGAGATTGGGTTAAGTTAAAAAAGATAAATATATAGTCAACAATTTGTTCTAAGTTAAATTTGACTCATTGAATGTGAAATAAAGCAAAATTGATTCAGCCGACATTTCATGGTATATATATATATACATAACTACTGGGTAATTCTGTAACTATTTTTTCAGTTTAACGAAGGATGAACGACAACGGCCTAAATACAACAAATTATTGGTAAGTAGATAAAGTCGCTCAGGGATAGTGGACTAGTCAGTTGTTGTTATTCTTTATCCATTAGATGCACAGTATTTCAAACAGTAATGGCGAATTACAGGTTATTAACAACTTAATAAGCTGCAGCTGTTTATGGATTTTTTTTTACAAAACTTGTGACTTAATACGTTTTTTGCTAAATCTTTTTCTGATGTAAGTTGTGTCAACATACTGTCATTGAGGCTTTTACTCTTTTTGTACAATTCTCCCATCAAATAAAAACATATGGTAAGGCATTGGCATAAGGTGGTTGTCAGTAACGACATTGTCTTTGTTTTACATCTCTTTCCATACACTTTTAACCCTTAACCCGCTACATATATAATGGACTGTTCTTTCTTTGAATTCAAACCATTCCATTTATGTGACAAAGGGTTTCTCGCAGGCTGATCTGCGTTTACAATGGATGCAACGCCTATTATAGTCGTGCTTAGCGGGTTACGGGTTAAGACACATTTTTAGCTCGACTATTCGAAGAATAAGAGAGCTTATGTAATCACCCCGGGGTCGGCGTGGGCGTTGGCGTCGGCGTCCCACATCAAGGTTTGCGTGTAAGCTGTGTTTACAAGTCTATATCTCTTACATTTCTTATCCTACCACAACCAAATTTGTTCATGGGCTTCCTTGTAGCATTATCTTAAGGGCTGCATAAGCAATTTTGGTTCCTGTAACCCTAACCCATGGGCTCCCATGGAACCCAAATTATGATAGCCCATAAAATGTGCCCCATTTCACATCAAATTTTGCGTGTAAGCTGTGTTTACAAGTCTATATCTCTTACAGTTCTTACCCTAGCACAAACAAATTTGGCCATTAGCTTCCTTATAGCATTATCGTAAGGGCTGTTTAAGTAATTTTGTTTCCTGTAACGCTTGGGCTCCCATGGAACCCAAATTCTGATAGCCCTTAAAATATGTCTGTTTCACATCAAATTTTGCGTGTAAGCTGTGTTTACAGGTCTATATCTCTTACATTTTTTGTCCTAGCTGAACTAAATTTTGGAATTGGTTTCATTATAGTATGTTGTAAAGGGTTGGATAAGTAATTTTGTCTTCTGCAAATTCTGGGCTCCCATGGAACCCAATTTGTGATGGCCCATAAAATGTGCAATAAAGGCAGATCTAGGTTTGCATGTAAGCATGTATATATCTATAATTTTGGTTTGGGATTTCTTATAGCATTATGCATCTTATTACTTCACCCATATTGGGGCATGGGCTCCCTCCCCCCCCCCCCCCTACCCCCGCCCCTACTCCCCTCCACACCTTTTTTTTTTTTTTTTTTTTCATATTTCTGTGTTGTTTTAGTCAATTCTTACACATATGTTGCAACCCTCCCCGCCCCCATCTGCCCACCCCCCGCCTCTCACCCCATCACCCACCCCCCACCCCGCCCCAGACTTGAAACTTTTTTTTTTTTTTTTTCATATTTCTGTGTTGTTTTAGTCAATTCTTACACATATATGTTGCAAACCTCCCCATCAACACCACCCCACCCCCCGCCTCTCACCCCATCACCCCCCACCCCGCCCCAGACTTGAAACTATCTTTCTTTTACATATTTCTGTGTTGCTTTTGTCAATTCTTACACATATATGTTGCCCCTCACCGCCACCCCCGCCTCTCACCCCCCCCCCCCCCCCCCCCCATCCCCCCTGCCTCTCACCACCGCCCCCCCCCCCCCCCCCCCCCCCCCCCCCCCCCCCCCCCCCACCACATTAATTTTTTTATTTTTTTTTCCATATTTCTTTGTTGTTTTAGTCAATTCTTACACATATATGTTGCACCCTCCCCCCGCCCCCAACTCACTCCCCCCCCCCCCCCTTTCCACCCCATCCCCACTTGAAACTTTTTTTTTTTTTTTTTACATATTTCTGTGTTGCTTTTGTCAATTCTTACACATATATGTTGCCCCCTCCCCGCAAACCCCCCCCCCCCCCCTACCCCACCACCCCCGCCTCTCACCCCGCCCCACTTAATTTTTTTTTTTACATATTTCTTTGTTGTTTTAGTCAATTCTTACACATGTTGCCCTCCCCAACCCACGCCTCTACCCCATCCCCACTCAAACTCTATTTTTAAAAAAAAAAAAAAATCTTCATATTTTTTTGTTGTTTTGGTGAATTATTACATAGCTTCTTACACATATATGTTGCTCTCACCACCCCCACTCCCCCCACCATCCACCCCCGCCTCTCTCCCACCCCCATCCCGCACCCCACTCAAAACTCAATTATTATTTTTTATTTTTATTTGTTTTACATATTTCTGTGTAGTTTTGGTCAATTCTTACACATAGTTATGTTGTGCTCCCAACCCCACCCCACATTGTTGTAGCCTTGTTTTCTGATGGTATATACTAGCTATAAATTTATTATTCTCCGAAAAATCGAATAGTCGAGCTGCGCTGTTCTCCGACAGCTCTTGTTTATGTGGCAACTGTTAATTTGACTGTATTGTTACATTTCAGGAACACCCGTTTATTCGTCAGTATCAAGAACTGCAGGTGGATACAGCCTCATACTTTATAAGCATTTTAGATCAAGTGAAAGATTCATCTCAATTAGAACAGTCGCAGTCGTCATAACGATAACATTTACCTAGCAACCGTAACTTAGCAACACATATACATATAGCATAATAACAGTTCCACGAGGATGAACTTCTAACACGTGTAGTAGTATAACTTAAAGGTGTAATAACCGAGGCCTAACATTGTTCTCATGACAACGGGATAAATCCCTTTTAAAACTTTATTATGGAGGAAAAAAATAAAATAGTCCAATAATTTCGCTGCCACAGTCTATAACATGTTTACGACCAGTGTAAACCCAGATCAGCATGCACTTAACGTGCAGGCTGGTTAGGTTTTACCATGTTCGTCACTCGATAAGAATACTTTCCATAAAATGTTCGATTGAAAATAGCACCGGAAGGTTAAATTCAAATTTCAGCAGACGACATTTGATATTTGACAGCGAAAGTGCGAAACACTTTATAGTGTAGGTTACTTTGACAACAAAATCTGTGTTGATTAACATTCTCAGTTTACCTTTTGATATATCTGTGATAAAAAAAAAGTAATCAGGTGTGTTCCTGTGGTGGAAAATAGATTTTTACACTTAAACACTACATCGCTTTGTTATTGCCGTCTTTGCTTTTTAACTGGGATCATAACATGTACACGACAACTTGTTCCCTCGTGTAAAAAAAAAGTTTGCCTGAATGGCATTTATGTCAACTTAGTGTTAGTTAATATATGACTGCTATGGTTACAAAAGCATATACCAGGGTAAACACATATTTGAGAGTGATTTTAACCAAAGGAGCAAGTCTATGAAGGTAAAGGTCAGTTAGTCTTACAAGAGCACCGCCGGTCGGTGCAGATGTTGACGGTTCCGAGATACGAGCTCAAATATAAAAAAAAACTGTTTTTAAAAGGGTCTATAATTTTGTTGAATAAAAGAATGAGTTACAGAACCTGGCTCGATGAAGTTGTCTAATACTGATACATAAGTGAAATTTCAATCCATTATGTGAAGTACTTTCCAATACACAAGCTTATAAAACCTTAACCAGGGACACGGACGACGCAGATGACCGTCAAGTGATGACACTACAATTTTTTTCTCAGAAACGGACACGTTAAAATATGTCCCCCATGTTACGGTTATTACATCTTTAAGATAACTATGGTACCACGTATCTAGTGCTCGGTCGTATTTCAATATAAGTGTATTCATATCTTCTATTGTAGGATTTAAGTTCTGCAGGCTCATATTTTGTTATAAAGGTATCCATTCCTCGGTCCTCAGCAGGGGATTGTAATCGAGTTCCAGTTTGACCATCATATCGAAACTTGGTGCAGAACTGAAAAACAATATTGTGTCTAATTCGCGAGACTGGTTATAATGATAAAATGTGGAGCGGTGTTATTGTGCTGTAGGTATGGTAGTTTACTGCAAATCAGGGACAATATGGTCGCCTTACATTCTGCTTGTGTCATGGACCATTCCAGTGTTACTGCTTGTGTGATTCTCATGTTACTGTAAATTATTCACTCGATATTTCTGTACAGATCTACCACATAACCTTTAATGTCTCATTTTCTTTGTGTCTATGTGTTTGTTTGTAGTGCTGTGTTCATTTTGAATCTTGGCATAAAAGATATACATTGTATGTTTCATATGTGGCATCTTCCAATTCACCTTAAATATCTGGATTGGTTTTTACAATGAATAAGGTAAATTAATGATAAAAGAAAATGTGATAATCAGTAATCATGAATATGTTTCAAAAAGCCATTTGTGTGAAAAAAGACAAAACTGATTATTGTAGAAAAAAAATTGTGCGCCTAATTACTAAAAACATTTCATAGCTTTCTATCTGTGATTTCCGTTGTAATTCAACCTTGTAAAATATTTTAGATGCTTCTGAAAGACATGGAATATCAGTCATTAACAGAGCTACTCTGTAAGGAATGACGAGACACTTTGTTCTTGACCTTTGCCAAATATGAACTTGATTGTTCTTGACCTTTGCCAAATATGAACTTGATTATGCTAAACTTATCGTACATATCCACGTGTTATTATACTGTGACAAGTTTATAGTTACAGTATGGCCCATCATAGAACTGTTGAACTAGAGTTAAATTTTTTGCCCCTTGTGGTTGCCGGGGGCCCCGTTTGGTCACGGGGCAAAGAATACGGCCACTGCAGATCCCTTTGGAGGGGTAGGCAGAGGGGTAGAACCCCCCCAAATTCATGTTCATTTTATCATTTTTTGTTCATGGTCATTAAAGGTCTTCATCATGATCCCTGCATTGTTTCAGGTGCTATCTCGCTCACATCTATCTCGCTCACATCAAAAGAGCAGTTGCAGAAAAACAATAACAGGCTCCAGCGTAAATGGAGTTTCTACGATAGAATTTGCAGCAACTCTGCAGTTCAGGGTGAGAAGGTTCTAGGCCCATTTTCCATATTTTATCTCGATGTACATGGAAGATGAGCCTGGCATGTTCATGCCTTTTAGGCGCCATATAACCTTTTCATGTGTTGGTGCGCCTTAAAACCCCAATTCAATTCAATTCAACATTATTTTACAGATGCATATTTGCCGTGTACTTCTATTTTTCATTTTGACCTGTCAATTTAAATAAAAAATATTTAATGGATTATTGCAGTTAAATTAGTGCCACTGCCAGGCAGGGTGAAAGAATTTCCTCAAATACCATTGTCAGGTGCTTACTATAATTGGTCAACACCACCCTCGTGTGGCTTCAGTGTGCCGAGTGAGTGGTGGAAAAAAATGGTGCCAGCTTAAATCACGTTTACAACAAAACTTACAGCAACTCTGCAGTTCTACAGGTATTAAGAAGGTCCATTCTGCATATTTTGTTTGGATGTAAATTTTGTAAATTTTGGGTGGGCCTGAGATGTTCATTGCTTTCACAAAGTGAAAAAGGAATATGCTGTCCATAACGTCTTGTCACGTCCCGTAATACATTTTTGTCCCGTCCTGTCGCGTAACACATTTTTATTACTTGCATTCCTCAAACAGTTTTGAATGGGTTGTTCCCAAACTTCATATACACATAACTGGTCAAAAAAACGAGATATCACCTTCAGTAATAGTTCTAGTTGTTATTGTAGCCATAGGATCTTTTTATATTGATGCCGAATTGTAAACCATGATAAACAAAATGTCATGATGGGACTGCAGTAATTATTTCAGTTAAATTTCTCACTTGGTGTTAATATGTAAAAAAATATATATTGTGCTTAAAAGTTCTCTTCACTTGACTTTTGTCGCTGTATTAAAGGGATACACGGTAATCATAGTCTTAATTAATCTTTAAATTTAGCACTTTGATTTATTAACTTTGCATATAAGTATGTCCCACCCCACCACCACACGAAGTGGAGGAGACACTGTTTTTGCTATGTCTGTCCGTCCGTTCATCTGTCGAAAATGTTGCCGAAATTTACAGGAAGCATCGATATAATGTCTGGTTCTACATGTCGCATTTGTGTTCCATTTTGATGTTTTTTTGACCCGAGTTATTGCCCTTCGACGTTTCACTTTAAATTTGTTGTCGCCGCTTCTCCTCCTAAACCACTTGTTAGACTTCGACGAAACTTGACAGGAAACGTTGGTATAATGTCTATTTGTGCACAAGATTTGTGTTCCGTTGCAATGAGTTATGGCCCTTTGAATTTTTTCACTTTGAAATTGTTGTCGCTGCTACACTTCCTGAACTGCTTTTTGGAATTCGCCAAGTCTTGGTAAGAAGCATCAGTATGATGCCTAGTTGTGCATGTCATGTTTGTGTTCCAGTTGATTTATGGCGGAGTTATGGTCCTTTGACATTTTAAGTTTAAATTTGTTGACGCCGCTGCTCCTCCTAAACTGCTTGTTGGATTTTGATGAAACTTGATAGGAAGCATGGGTATAATGTCAGGGCCTCCTCTGGCCAATTTTTTCTTGCGCCACCACTTGCGCCAAATGAAAAGTTGGAGCCAAATTGGAGCCATTTTGCTCTAATGGCCCAAGCCATATTCCTTCTAGAGTTTTATGTATAAATGTATTTTAAATGTGAAAATAAGATATTTGGTTTATATCTGGTACACTAAGGAATGAAATGAATAAAACCAAACAATATTAATAAAAATTATTTATAAATATTAATGTTTTCGAACCCCCAATATCTGGAAAGTTTCTACATCGCATGTTTGCTTAAATCAACTTTATATCAGTAACAAGTTCAGAACCTGCCGTTTTTTTTCGTATTTCCGGAACCGCGAAAACCCATGACATTCGCTTATCTTTGATTCGTTTTATAAAATTTATTTTGAAAAGATGAACTGCCATATACATTAAATCATATTTTGGCAATGAAATACACATAAAACATCCTGGAAACTGATTAATAAACCAGTGTTTTGTGTAAAATGTTTGCATTTTTTTGTGAAATCCAGATTCAGACACCTCGAAATTATGAATGAACGAAAACAAAACAAATGTCACGTGGATCTAGTCAATCATGTAAAATATGTAAATTAATGAGGTGTTGATTTGTGTTTGATTGGTTAGAACCTGATTGACTAGATATTATTCAGTGGTGTAATACTTTATGGTTGCAAGGTGTTGCATGAGAGACTTGATTACCCCCGAGGCGAAAACGATAGTCATCAGTTGTTATTTAGGGATTAAGTTAATTACTGGAACACTAAAGGTTATCAGCTTTGTTTGTTTATTTAATGTTAAGGTAGGTGTCAATTGGTTAGTTATGTTGTTATAGACTACATTCAATGTACACTCTTCACGGTGATTAGTGTTGAGGTCTATCTGTAACAGGCCGATTACAGCAGAGAAATTAAACAAGTTTGGCTTTTTGGCAATTTCGATGTCGCCAAACACTTCCGCCAAAGTTTGAAATTTAGAGCCATTTTCTTTTTTCTTTCGCCATTAGCGATGCCCAGAGGAGGGCCTGGATGTCTAGTTGTGCATATCCCTTTTGTGTTCCAGTTGATGCCCAGAGGAGGGCCTGGATGTCTAGTTGTGCATCTCCCTTGTGCATTTCAGTTCAATAATTTGTGAAGGAGTTATGGCCCTTTGACATTTTAACTTTAAATTTGTTGTCGCCGCTTCTCTTCCTAAACCCAGTGTTGGATTTAAATTAAATGGACAAATTTGTCTTTTCTTGTTACATAAAAACACTTTTCCACAAATCCGTGATGTTATCCAAAAATGTTCCCTGTTTACTTCCAAACATATCTTAACAAGGTTGCACACTATCAATCTTATTTTTACTAGGTTGTGCAGTGGGGGAAGACATCTGTTTTTCTCAAAAAATCCTCTAGTTAAATAACAAACTCCATTTTCCAGCATCGTTTTAATTTTGGTTCGAAATTTATTTTTGTTGCAATATAATGTGCTTCAAATAATGTTTTACAAATATAGAAGTTAGTATCTGTTCATGTTCATGTGATATATTTGTCCATGTGATATATTTGTTCATGTAATATGTCCATGGGATATATTTATCCATGTGATATATATGTCATATTTGATGTATTTGTCCATGGGATATATTTGTTCATGGGAT
Source organism: Cyrtodaria siliqua (assembly GCA_037043455.1). Lineage (NCBI taxonomy): Eukaryota > Metazoa > Mollusca > Bivalvia > Adapedonta > Hiatellidae > Cyrtodaria > Cyrtodaria siliqua. The sequence continues at coordinate 180,608 of JAWPHD010003051.1, read as the reverse complement.
ATATGTCCATGGGATATATTTATTCATGTAATATGTCCATGTTATAAATATGTCTATGGGATATATTTATCCATGGGATATATATGTCATATTTGAAATATTTGTCCATGTGATATATTTGTTCATGGGATATATGTCCATGGGATATATTTATTCATGTAATATGTCCATGTTATAAATATGTCCATGGGATATATTTATCCATGTGATATATATGTCATATGTGTCATGTGAAATATTTATGGCTCCCCCACACAAAGTGTGGTAGGGGAGCCATATTGATTTTGTGCTTTCTATCTGTTTCTCTGTCTGTTTCTCTGTCTGTGTCACAAACGATGTCCGATCAATAACTAGAGAATGGTTGGACCTAGGGTCCTCGAACTTGGAAGGATGGTTGGTCATGACAAGTAGATGACCCCTATTGATTTTGGGGTCACTAGGTCAAAGGTCAAGGTTGCGGTGACATTGACTATCAAAATGATGTCCGATCAATAACTAGAGAATGGTTGGACCTAGGGTCCTCAAACTTGGAAGGATGGTTGGTCATGACAAGTAGATGACCCCTATTGATTTTGGGGTCACTATGTCAAAGGTCAAGGTTGCGGTGACATTGACTATCAAAACGATGTCCGATCAATAACTAGAGAATGGTTGGACCTAGGGTCCTCAAACTTGGAAGGATGGTTGGTCATGACAAGTAGATGACCCCTATTGATTTTGGGGTCACTAGGTCAAAGGTCAAGGTTGCGGTGACATTGACTATCAAAACGATGTCCGATCAATAACTAGAGAATGGTTGGACCTAGGGTCCTCAAACTTGGAAGGATGGTTGGTCATGACCAGTAGATGACCCCTATTGATTTTTTTTTGTTTAATATTTTTTTAATTTTTTTTTTTAATAATTTTTTTATTTTTTATTTTTATTTTTTGTTTAATATTTTTTTTTTTCAATTTTTTTTTTTTTTTTTTTCAATTTTTTTTTTTTAATTTTTGCATAAAAAGTTTTAGGGTCGGCCCCTTAAACAAATAGGGTCGGTCGGGTTACCTGAACCACACATATTTTTTTATGTGGCCTTACTGATACAGATAGTAGATACAGTCACAGGGATATTGAATATCAAAACGACCTCAGATCAGTAGAGGACGGTTGGACCTAGAGTCGTCAATTATGCCTGTTCGGGCTAGTGGGGGAGCCATACGTTTTTGTCCCATGGACAATAACAATTTCTAGTTATTCATGTTATGTCTATGTTAGAAATATGTCCATGTGATATATTTATCCATGTGTGATATATGTCCATGTGATACATCTGTTCGTGGGAAATATGTCTGGTGTATTTGTTCATGGGATATATTTGTCCATGGGATATATTTATCCATGTGATCTATTTATTCATGTGATATATATGATCATGTAATAAGTATGTCCGTTTGATATATTTCTTCATTTACCAAACAACAAACGTGTATGTGTATTAAATGTTCTGAAAGAAAAAACTGCGAAATGGTTTGAATGTGCTATTTGACAGTTTCCTTTTATGGCAGTGCATGAGGATTATGTTGTTTTGTATTACTGTCCGGAGTGTATACACAAGAAACCTCTGTTGGTTTGTTTTACTGTCTGGGGTGTATATACAAGAAACCGCTGTTGGTTTGTTTTACTGTCTGGAGTGCATGTACAAGAACCGCGTAAATAAAGTGTCTATAACAGAATTTGCAGCAACTCTGCAGTTCTGCAGGTTAGATGGTTCTAGGCCCATTCTCCATATTTTATCTAGAAATGGAGGATGAGCCTGGAGGTTCATCCCTGTTTGGCACCATATAACCTTTTTTGTGTTGGTGCACCGTAAAACGCCAATTCATTTCAATTCTATTACTGTCCGGAGTGTATATTTATACTCTCGTTTTTGAAAAAAACAGTATATTAAAATCGCCTCTGTTTTCTGTCCGTCCACCCGTTAAGTATCTCCTCTTAAACCGCTGAACGAAATTCAACCAAACTTAGGGTATGACTTCACCATATCATGACGGCGTGCAAGAGCAACATTATTTTTGGCTCCACACCCAGGAGCCCTGAGTGGTTTTTTTTTAAGGGGTGGGGGTAGGTATTTATGTCCCAAATGAAGCATGATGATGGCTCCACACCCATGTGCCCTCTCGGGGTTAAAAGGTCAAATACACTAACAAGAGGTCAATGACCTTGAAGCTCTACTGATTGATTTTGATTTCAGGAAGTAGTCGCTACAAAATTGTTTTTTGAAAATTTATTTTTAGCCGTGGCGGCCATCTTGAATTTCCGGCCGACCTGAAATTTTGCTAGGATCAATTAGACATCAAGAGCAACATTCCTGTGAAGTTTCATGAAAATCCGTCACTGCAAACTTGTTTTCTGAAAATCTATTTTTAGCCATGGCAGCCATCTTGAATTTCTGGCCGACCTGAAGTTTTGCTAAGATCAATTGGACATCAAGAGCAACATTCGTGTGAAGTTTCATGAAAATCCGTCAAGTAGTTTCAGAGCAGTAGTCGCTACAAATTTATTTATTTTAAATCTATTTTTAGCCGTGGCAGCCATCTTGAATTTCCGGCCAGCCTGAATTTTTTTTAGGACCAACTTGACATCATAAAAAACATTCCTGTGAAGTTTCATGAACATCGGTCAAGTAGTTTCAGAGGAGTAGTCGCTACAAGGTTTTACTATATAACTTTATGTAAACAAAGATGGCCACTGACGGCCATGTTTAACGTCGAATCAAAATAATGTTCGACTAGGATCAACATCATGTCATGCTGATCATTTTAAAAAAGTCCCATATCAATATCACTTATAGTTTTCAAGAAGTAGTCCCTACAAACTTATTTTTTAAAAATTATTTTTAGCTGTGGCGGCCATCTTGAATTTCTGGCCGATCTGAAATTTTGCTAGGATCAATTAGACAACAAGAGCAACATTCCTGTAAAGTTTCATGAAAATCCGCCAAGTAGTTTCAGAGAAGTAGTCGCTACAAGTTTTTACTATATAACTCTATGTAAACAAAGATGGCCACTGGCAGCCATGTTTAACGTCGAATCAAAACGATTTTTGACAATGACCAACACCATGTCATGCTGATCATTTTAGAAAAAGTCCCATATCAATATCACTTACAGTTTTTCAAGAAGTAGTCGCTACAAACTTGTATTTTAAAAATCTATTTTTAGCTCTGGTGGCCATCTTGGATTTCACATCAACATGAATTTTTGCTAGGATCAACTAGACTTCATGGGCAACATTTCTGTAAAGTTTCATGAATATCCATCCAGTAGTTTCAGAGGAGTAGTCACTACAAATAAAAGTTTACGGACAGACAGACAGACAGACGGACGGACGACGGACGCCGCACCATGGCATAAGCTCTGCTGATCTCTGATCAGTCTAGCTAAAAATTCAGTTTGTTATTTTTCCACATTTTTGCACATACCTTACTTGGTGCATGTAGTGTATGAAACAACATAGCAAACGTTTTTATAATAATATTTCAAAATCAGATGACTGTCTGGAGGCCCAGGATGGGGTTGGGGTTTGTAATTATTTTTAATTATGTCTAAAAAACATTTTGTGAAAGGATTACAGTGTTAAATAAATAATATGTTTTTCTCCTATGTGTGTTGGTGGGGGGGGATCTGAGTGAAGAAAATGTGGATATTTGCGCCATCGAATTTGTTCTAGTTTGGTTTGTTTTACTGTCTGGAATTTGTATATACAAGAAACCTATGCTGGTTTGTATTACTGTCCAGCATGTATATACAAGAAGCCTTTGTTGGTTTGTTTTACTGTCCGGAATTTGTATACACAAGAAACATATACTGGTTTGTATTACTGTCTAGAGTGTATATACAATAAACATTTGTTGGTTTGTTTTACTGTCCGGAATTTGTATATACAATACACTTATGCTGTCCGGAGTGTATATACAATAAACATTTGTTGATTTGTTTTACTGTCCAGAATTTGTATATACAAGACACTTACGCTGGTTTGTATTACTGTCCGGAGTGTATATACAATAAACCTTTGTTGGTGTTTATTACGGTCCATTGAATATATATTTATATACAAGAGCCTGTGTTGGTTTTGTATTTTTGTCCAGAGTATATATACAAGAAACATTCATTGGTTATTTTATTATGTCCAGAGTGTATATATACAAGAACCAATTATCCGAGTGTTTTTTGTCGGGAGTGTATATACGCATGAAACCTATGTTGTGCGTGTCGGGATACAGAACGAAGAAGATTTATTTTGAAATCTGACTTACTTAATGCGTGTAAATCTAATGATTGTACAGTTTTGTTGTGAAAGTACTTTTGCATTTATTTTTATTTAGCATATTTATTTCTATTTGCTCTTGTTACATTTATTTAAGATAAATCTTAGAAATTCTTAACATGTACGTGAGGTGTTTGTTTGTTGTGGATTTGTCCAAACTAGTGAGCAAATACAGATGTGAATTTGTCCGTATTAGTTTCCGAAAACAGACTTGAGTATTTGTCCAAGCTAGTAGATGAATGAAGACTTGTTGTGGATTTGTCTGAGCTAATAGGCGAATACAGACTTGTTGTGTGTCCGATCTAGAAGGTGAATAAAGAGATTTTTACAAGATTTATTACACATTTACTAGATACACTTTGACATGTTTTGTATACTTTATCTGAAGTCTGGAATGAAAAGTACATGTCCACTCAACAAAAAATGTTTTGTTGAAGCAACTTTTGTTGTCTAATTTGTTTTTTAGAGGAATGAAAGTCATTGACTGCTATTTACAATCTTTAATGAACTGATTCTGTATTTTTGTATAAATAGAAATTTGATTTTTTAACCCTTTCTTTCAGTTGACGGTCTGCTTTTAATGAAAAGCTGATAGCTGAAGTGTTAGCATGTATTTTTCAACACCAGTTTTATATACGACACATTATGCAAGTATTTTTTTAATATTTTGTTCACACCTTTTTAGTGAATTGTGTATTTATTGTAAAGTTATAGATTTACATGTGTTGCTCACATGTAATGTTACAGATAAACTTCAGGTGAATTTTGTGGTAGTTCAAATGACAGAAATATGAATATAGTCTGTATTACATGTATAGATTGTACGAGATGTAGATTGTCTATAACATGTATAGATTGTGACGTGTTTAGATTGTCTATGACATGTATAGATTGAATGAGACATGTACAGATTGTCTTGTGTATAGATTGCCTATATAGATTGTCTATGGCATGTATAGATTGGCTGTGACATGTATAGATTGTCTATGGCATGTATAGATCATCTATAACATGTATAGATTGTCTGTGACATGTATAGATCATCTATAACATGTATAGATTGTCTATACCCTGTATAGATTGTTAATAACATGTATAGATTGTCTATGGCATGTATAGATTGTCTATGGCATGTATAGATCATCTATAACATGTATAGGTTGTCTGTGACATGTATAGATCATCTATAACATGCATAGATTGTCTATACCATGTATAGATTGTTAATAACATGTATAGATCATCTATAACATGTATAGATTGTCTGTGACATGTATATATATCTATATAGATTATCTATGACATGTATAGATTGTCTGTGACATGTATATATCTATATAGATTGTCTATTACATGTATATATCTATATAGATTATCTATGACATGTATTGTTCAACTTTCAAATATAAATACTCATTGTGGCCATTGTATGAATAGATGAACGTTTGATGGAAGTCTGGTTCCAATGAAACATTTGAAATGGAAAAAAAAATCGCACGTCTCAAGCTCAAAATTACCGGTTTGAAATAAACTGAGAAAGCAAATGTGACACAATTCATTTCTAACATAAAATATATTTTGGATGGGTAAACTAACACTTGTTCTGTATTCTATGATTTCTGGAAGCTATCATAATATTTGTCCTAGACTGCTGGTATTTTGCTCTTTAGCTTGTGAATATTCAGACTAGAAAGTAACTGACTATCATTGTAAACTTGTTAACTGTATTCATCTCTGCAAGCAGGCCCCTGTGGATTTAAGACACTGAAGTACAACGTAAAGCACCTCCATGGATAAATGTTCATACCTGATTGTATTGAAGTTGACTGGTTGTTTGCTTATATGATTGAATTTGTATTGAAGTTGACTGGTTATTCATATATGATTGTACTGAAGTTAACTGCTTTATATATTCATATATGACTGAAGTTGACTGGTTGTTTGCTTATATGATTGAATTTGTATTGAAGTTGACTGGTTATTCATATATGATTGTACTGAAGTTGACTGGTTATTCATATATGATTGTACTGAAGTAGACTGGTTATTGAAGTTGACTGGTTATTCATATATGATTGTACTGAAGTTGACTGGTTATTCATTTATGATTGTACTGAAGTTGACTGGTTTATATATTCATATATGATTGTTCTGAATTTAACTGGTTTATATATTCATATATGATTGTACTGAAGTTGACTGGTTATTATTTCATTCAGCATACTCCCATTAAATCTCACAGGCATGCATCAATGTATTTGTATCATTGTAAATGCTGATTAATATTTTCAGCACCATCATTATTGCCTTTTTTAAAATGACTGAAATAAAACATTCAAAGTTTTAAATCTCTATTGTTGTTGCAGTGTTACCAGGCCAGCAGGGCTTAAGCAGTGGCGCATTGTCCGTCAGAATAGTCGGCGTTAAGCAGCACTTTCTGTGCCATTGTACCAATTCTGCTCCAACTTAATTTGTTTGGGGTACCTTACAGAAGCAAAAAAAGGTCAATCACAATTTTAAAATGGCTGCTGTTACTAAAAATAGCCACTTTAAAAAAATCTCAAGAACCGCTTCATAGATCATGACAATTCTTTTTTAAAATGATCATTAGCGACGCACTGTCCGGTTTGTGTCTGTCTCCTTTGGGTAAAAAAAGGCCCTGCTCCAGTGGTACAAAGTTTATATCTAGAGCCTTGACATTTGTAACAGATTCATACTGGGAAAAAGCTTTAGCAGTACTTTTCGGAAACTGCTTGGTTCAGGATGCTTCTGATAAAGACGACTACAGAAGAATAATGTGGATCTGACATTCAAGACAGTCACCATTACTAAAAATAATCTCACCGTAGATTGCGACAATTCTTCTTTAATTTGCAAGGTGCTTAACTATAAATTTTATATTTTTTTGTCTTGCATGATGCAAGATGATTCTTTTTGTCGTTCCGCAAGTTGTACAAATGGTGACCAGTAAAGTGTTTACAGGCCCTCTATATAACGACATAATTTCACACATTCCATTATAAGAACTTCTCATGTACCACTGGGTTGGCGACTTAGGAGCTAAAATAGCAGACCACACCAGCACCATATAATAGGGAGATTTTGATTTCCTTGGGAAGTTTGGTTATTTTATTACAACCGAAGGGTGATTTTGACATCTTTGAGAAGTTAGGTGAAATCTTCCTAAGTATAACACCCACCCTCGCTAGTCGCCATTCTCCCATTAAGGATTTCAGAATCGCCCTATAGTTGCATGCCTATATTCCTTGCTCCAACTATATTGCAATTTGAAGTCCTTTGGCAACTCTAGTGGAACCCAGAAAGAGGAGCACACAACCATAAGGTGTTTCTGACATCCTTCAGGAATGTTTTTTTTTAGGGCTCGCCAACACAAAAAGGTTATATGGCGCCAACAGCAATGAAGATTTCAGGCACTCCTATTCATACCAGTCCAAAGTTTTTATATTGAGATTTTGCATGTTTTTCATAGACATGTAGGAAAAAACTTGAAAAAATCTTCTTCTCTGAAACCTCAAGGCATAGAGCTCTCATGTATTACTTGTAGCATCGGCTTATGGTCCTCTACTAAGTTTGCTCAAATGGTGACCCTGGAATCAAATTTGGCCCCCGCCCTTGGGGTCACAGGTTTACATAGACTTATATAGGGGAAAAAAATCTAAAATCTTCTGTGAAACTACAATTTGGCCCCCACCCCCCACCACCCTCCACCACTCTAAGGATCACAATTTGAACAAATTTGGTCCTTTACCAAGTTGGTTCAAATGGTGATCCTGCCCCCCCCCCCCCCCCCCCCCCCCCCACCACCACCGGCAAATTGTGACCCTGGGGTCCACCCCCAGGGGTCAAATGTTTGACCCCCCCCCCAGGGAAATTGTGACCCTGGGGTCCTCTGAAACTGCAAGAGCCAGATGTTTAATACTGTGCGTCTACTATAAGCTTATGTTCAAATGGTGATCCTGGGGTCACATTTGGCCCCGCCCTAGAGTTTTACAAAGACTTACTTAAGGACTTTTTTTTTTAAATCTTCTTCTCAGAAACAGCTTGAAACTTCACATGGATGATCCTTAGGTGAATGTTTTACAAGTTTGTTAAAATTAGGTAAACACGACATCCAAGATGGCCGCCATAAAAAAATCTTTAAATACTTCTTGCAATCGTGAACGCTCGGCCAATCCCGTCATTCCTCGGGATCCCGCCTCGTGTGTATCACGGCGCTTCGGTATGTTCAAAATCTTTACATTCTGTTAGCCGGAAGACAACGGCACAGAAAATAGTGCACTGTTGCTAAGCTGTTGCTATATACACAATATGGCCGCTTGCCACACGTGTTGATATATGATTTGCGTTGCATGTTTGTTATTTACAATACAGATGGTTTTATCAATGCTTTCACTTAAATAAACTATAGATGGAGAAATCGGCTAAATGACATTGCAAAATGTTGAAGATAACTGATTTCGAATGCAAATTCGTTTTGGCGGGAATCTGACGCGCGTCACGCTAGTATGACGTAACCAATATGGAAACCTGCGTATTACATTCGAGTCATGCTGCGAAGCAGTGTACGAGATGTTGCGAATGTACTTCTTGTACACTGGGAAGCCACTGGTTCAAATCCCATTGGAGGTTTATTTTTCTAATTTTTTTTATTCTTCATTTTTAGCTCGACTGATCAGAGATCAGCAGAGCTTATGCCGTGGTGGGGCGTCCGTCGTCCGTCCGTATGTCTGTCCGTAAACTTTTATTTGTAGCGACTACTCCTCTGAAACAACTGGATGGGTATTCATGAAACTTTACAGAAATGTTGCCCATGAAGTCTAGTTGATCCTAGCAAAAATTCATGTTGATGTGAAATCCAAGATGGATTAGTAATACAATCGTTTGTAGCGACTACTTCTTGAAAACTATAAGTGATATTGATATGGGACTTTTTCTAAAATGATAAGCATGACATGACGTTGGTTCTTGTCAAAAATCGTTTTGATTCGACATTAAACATGGCTGCCAGTGGCCATCTTTGTTTACATAGTTATATAGTAAAAACTTGTAGCGACTACTCCTCTGAAACTACTTGACGGATTTTCATGAAACTTCACAGGAATGTTGTTCTTGATGTCTCATTGATCCTAGCAAAAATTCTGGTTGGCCAGAAATTCAAGATGGCCGCCACAGCTAAAAATAGTTTTTTTAAAAAAAGTTTGTAGCGACTACTTCTTGAAAACTGTAAGTGATATTGATATGGGACTTTTTTTTAAAATGATCAGCATGACACGATGTTGATCCTTGTCGAAAATTATTTTGAATCGACATTAAACATGGGCGCCAGTGGCCATCTTTGTTTACATAGAGTTTGTATAGTAAAAATGTGTAGCGACTACTCCTCTGAAACTACTTGACAGATTTTCATGAAACTTCACAGGAATGTTGTTCTTGATGTCTAGTTGATCCTAGGACAATTTTAGGTCGGCCGTAAATTCAAGATGGCCACCTAGACGGCTAAACAGACTTTTAAAAACCAGTTTGTAGCGACTACTTCTTGAAAACTGTAAGTGATCTTGATATGGGACTTTTTCTGAAATGATCAGCATGACGAGATGTTGATCCTTGTCAAAATTATTTTGACTCGACATTAAACATGGCTGCCAGTGGCCATCTTTGTTTACCAAGAGTTATATAGTAACTACTCTGAAACTACTTGACAGATTTTTATGAAATTTCACAGGAATGCTGATCTAGCTATCAAAATCTTCTATCAGTAGAGCTTCAAGGTCATTGACCTCTTGTTATTATTGTTTCCTATTTGGATGAGTTTTTTCTTTTGTTTAATTTTTCTAAAGATTTTGCATGTTTTACATAGACATATATGGAAAATTTAAAAAATCTTCTTCTGAAATTACAAGAGCCAGAGGTTTAATGTTTTGCGTTTGCTTAATAGACTTATTGTCCTCTACCAAGTTGGTACAAATGATGACCCTTGGGTCACATTTGGCCCCTGCCCAAGGGGTTGAATGTTTTACATAGACTTGTATAGGGAAATACTTTAAAAAATCTTCTTTTAAATTGTTAGCATGGAGTTTTGGGTTTAAATTTTGGTTGAGGGTGTTGTTGTGTTTTGCACTTGTAAAAAGGTATTGAAAGGAATTTAATGATGGACCCCCTTGATATAAGAGCCATTTTAGCTTGTAGAGCATCCACAGGCCCCCGTGTTTTCTTGTTCTTTATTATTATTAATGATTGCTAACCCCTGGTCTATCAAGTTTGCTCATTTGAAGTCCCTGTGGTCAAAGATGGCTGCAACCCCTGGGTCCAAAGTTTGTATGTAGAGATTTTGCATGTTTTTACATAGACTTACATAAGGAAAGACTTGCATTTTCAATCAGCATTTGCGAAAGGACAATTTTTTCATCACTGCAAAGATCCTCAGTGATCGATTTAGGGTCATTTTGGCCCTCTTGTTAACTATGATGGTGACCAATTCCCAATATGTGTATTTACGATTGTATTACTAACACGGAACCATATGAAGTTAAAAACAGATCTTGGTTGCGGATTACGATTTACTTTCATAATCAAAACACATATGTAGAGAAAACCGGTACGAATCTATATGCAAACAAAATATCACGGTACATATTATTTGGGGTCCGTATCACAATACACGGATAAACCGATAATATCGCACAGCACTACCTGTATCTACATATTAAAATTAAATATTACTGTAATTCAATGTAAACATCACTATTGTATGAGTATTCTATGAGTTCTATTCTTTAAATATTTTCTTTATATGTATTTATTATCAAAATAACATTCTTGAATAAAGGTTGCCATGCATCTAGCATTTTATTCCTTCAAAATTTTCCAGCAATTTACATTTGGCTCAGACATGCACAATGCACTTCAGTTGAGGAATAAAAGTAAACAAATACAATCAGATAATGCCCATAATCGTCTTCACTAAAACAATTACGAATGAAATTGCAAAAATACGATTTTTTCAGCAATAACGGGTATTAAATGTGCCTTTACCTTTTTCATAGTCCACTTTGAGACCGAGTAAAGTTTATATCATTCCGTTTTGTTTGTTTGAATGGTGTTTATGTCATTTTTAGCACATGATAGGCAATATGTAACGGTCGGTTTATTATGGCTCCCCCACACAAAGTGTGGTAGGGGAGCCATGTTGATGTTGTGCTTTCTGTCTGTCTGTAGATTTGTCTGTCTTTCTGTCTGTCACAAACGATGTCCGATCAATAACTAGAGAATGGTTAGACCTAGGGTCCTCAAACTTGGAAGGATGGTTGGTCATGATCAGTAGATAAACCCCTATTGATTTTGGGGTCACCAGGTCAAGGTCGCGGTGACATTGACTATCAAAACGATGTCCGATCAACAACTCCACAATAGTTGGACCTAGGGTCCTCAAACTTGGAAGGATGGTTGGTCATGATCAGTAGATGACCCCTATTGATTTTGGGGTCACTAGGTCAAAGGTCAAGGTTGCAGTGACATTGACTATCAAAACGATGTCCGATCAATAACTAGAGAATGGTTGGTCATAGGGTCCTCAAACTTGGAAGGGTGGTTGGTCATGACCATTAGATGACCCCTACTGATTTGGGGTCACTAGGTCAAAGGTCAAGGTCGTGGTGACATTGACTATCAAAACAATGTCCGACCAATAACTAGAGAATGGTTGGACCTAGGGTCCTCGAACTTGGAAGGATGGTTGGTCATGACCAGTAGATTTACTGATACAGATAGTAGATACAGTCACAGGGATATTCAATATCAAAACGATCTCAGATCAATAGAGAACGGTTGGACCTAGAGTCGTCAATTATGTCTGTTCGGGCGAGCCATACGTTTTTGTCCCATGGACAATAACAATTTCTAGTTTTTTGTGGTGGAGGCAGACCGCCCCATTTTCCTGGGTAGAACCAGTACTGTATATCTCCCGCCATCTGTAGGAATCGCCACTTTCTCACTCGGTGGACATAAAGATATATGTAGAGCCTCTAATTGAACACGACGATTATGCACTTACTACAAAGACTCCTTATCAATTATTGATATGTGACTTCCCATCTTTTATTCTGGTGACTGAGGACCAGCTGTTTCATTTTAGATCCTTAAAAAAATATTCATTTATAAAAGTGTTTGCACATGATTAATAAAATTCAACATTTCGTCACGATATTAAATGACTGAAAAGAAAAACAGAAACAATTTTAATAAATTAATTTTTTAATCTGTTAATTAAAAATAGGAAATGATTAAATTTCACTCCATTGGCTACTGAAGTCATGATGATTGCAGGAACTTGAATTCTGAGTTGAGTGAAAGCTTGGTACAATTGTTTAACTTTCACAGTATCTATCCGCTACCACAGTCATGATAATGATGATGTGTACCAGTCTGGCAGGAACTTGAAGTCTGAGTTGGGTGAAAGCTTGGTACAATTGTTTGACTTTCACAGTATCTATCCGCTACTACAGTCATGATAATGATGATGTGTACCAGTCTGGCAGGAACTTGAAGTCTGAATTAGGTGAAAGCCTGGCACATGTGTTTAACTTTCACAGTATCTATCTGCTACTACAGTCATGAAATGAGGATGTGTACCAGCCTGGCAGAAACTGGAAGTCTGAGTTGGGTGAAAGCTTGGTGCATGTGACTTCACCACCTGGCCTCCACTCAAGCAGGTGCACAACCCTGAAATCAATAGATGAATAGTGAATAAGTTTTGTAATGTACAATGTAGAATTTAATGCAACCATACTACCTAATATAATACTTCAAACCGATACAGAAGTCTCGATGTTTTGAGTACCTAGTCCTTGACTTATTTATTAAATCTCAGTTTTACTTGGAAATCGCTATTAAATACAATATTTGCTTTCTTATTTAATCCAGGATATAGTGATCGATATTTACGCCACTGTCTTCACTTTAGTGTGGCATCCTTGAGAGGATGACTCCTGATTTTGGAGTCAGTAGGTTGAAGGTCAAGGCAACTGATCCGATAATGAAAAAAAATCCACTCAATAACTTGTGAAGGATTGCACCCATCGTCCATAGCCTTAACTTGAATGTCATTGATTTTGGGGTCAGTATGTCAAAGGTTATGGTAACTGATCTGATAATGAAAACAAATCCGCTCAGTAACTTGTGAAGAATTGCACCCACAGTCTTCTTACTGTATATTACGGGCAAAACTTGGCCGTGTCGGGCTCTGCCCGACTCTAGTTAATTATGTATACATGTATATTCAAATATTCAGAAAAAAAAATCTTTTTTTTTATAAGCTATGAACGATTATTTTAAATGGGTTTGTTGGGCGCCACCATCTTGGATCCCATACAATAACATCACGCAAAATGAGATTTAGTTTCCTCAACATCAGTAAATTACATAACGTTACGCATTGCGCGTAACGTTACAGAACGTTACGCATTGCGCGTAACGTTACAGTAAATTACGTAACGTTACGCATTGCGCGTAACGTTACGTAATTTACTGATGTAAATTGGGTAATAAGCTTTTCCCCAGTGTTTATTGTAGAATAACATAATTATATATATTTAAAAAGGACGAACATCACTAATGTTGTGCGCAGTATAAAGACACCGTGAGAATCGGGGACAGGACAGAGGCTGATTTTATTAAAACATTATCAACAGCAGAATGTCAGAATTATATTAAAGGCGTAGATCTAATTATTAATATATGAGTGCGTCAACGTCAGGCCGTTGTAGAACGACGTCCAGCCATTAGTCACATTACTCGGCCGAAGATCAGACCAAGATTTACATCTTGAACTTGAACATTTGTGTCTTTTTTTAAAAACAAACAACAAAAAACTGCTTACGACAGGTTACTCTTGTCTCTCTATTCTTGTTTTTGCTCTCGCTCATCAAAATGAATTACTATCTAGTAAAGTAGATCTTTAGTATACAATACAAAAAACAAAACAATGGATATAGATCTATATCTATCCTTATTTAAAGAGTCCAGATGACGATCCCTTCTTTTCAGCACCCTCTCTGTACATTATATCAATGTCAAAATGCCTTGCACTCTAAGCCCCGTGTGGTTCCGGGGGCCCCGTTTGGTTACGGGGCAAAGAATAGGGCCACTGCAGATCCCGTTTGAGGGGAACGCAGAGGAGAACCCCCCAAATTCATGATCATCATTTTTTGTTCATGTTCATTAAAGGTCTTCATCATGACCCCTGCATTGTTTCAGGTGCCATCTCGCTCATATCACTAGAGCAGTGGCAGAAAAACTATAACATGGCTCCAGCGTAAATGGAGTGTCTACAGTAGAATTTGCAGCAACTCTGCAGTTCAGGGTGAGAAGGTTCTAGGCCCGTTCTCCATATTTTATCTCGATGTACATGGAGGATGAACCTGGCATGTTCATTCCTGTTAGGCGCCATATAACGTTTCATGTGTTGGTGCGCCTTAAAACCCCAATTCAATTCAATTCTTCTTCTAAATTATCAGTTACCTACATCCTGAATTCACTGCAGAGATGTTGAGATTTTATCTTATTTTCCGTAGGTGATAAAATCTGTGTTACTCGGTTTTTATCCTTAGGTTCTATAGTAAAATAAAAATCTTTGGCCAAGTAAAAAGATGATAATTTTCAAGATTTCGATTTTGAAAGATACATATATTGAATCAATTTGCATGAATGTGCATGAAATATGCAGGGTTTTAAAAGAATCACACTGTAGATACCTTAATTTAAACAGTAAACTTGGTGGAACATCAAGGATAAAGACCGAGTTTATCACCTACGGGAATGTAGTAAGTCTTATTTCTGGTCACTGATTGGTCAGTTTTTTTGATGATGCCCTATCAAAATTATGAATACAGTTTCCTCAAATTCGACACGTGTTTCACTTGATCACAGAAACATTAAACGCAACTACATGTATTCTGCAACTCCCTCAAATACCAGAACATATATACTCAAGTCTAGAACTGACACATTTCTCAGGTAGGCACCTGCTGCCTAGAATGACAGACGACAGACTCTCATTGAGGACTTCAGGGCCAAATTCGGCATCCCGCCGGCTCCCATCGTACATGGCGATGATGAATGTCGCCTGTTTTTACGGGCATTTGTAAGTTTTATCCAAGACTACAAACATTTTAAGAAAAATTTGTCTAAGCTTACAAAAAGCATGAGTAAAATACTTGTTTTAATTGCATAAACCTGTCCCTCCAAAAGGCAAGCAATACAAGAATTCAATTTGTAAACACATCTTACAAGAATGGGAAAACTGGAAGGATTTGGATTCAGTTAAGCACGCTTGCAGCTTCATTTCATCAAAGCCATACTTCAAACATCGTCGGATACTCACGGGCATCTATTACATCTCTGCCACTGGTAACATTATGTTATATTCCATCCGAATGGAGTATAATAACATTACGTTATATTCCATCCGAATGGAGTATAATGTAATCATGTCACCAGTTGGCCCTATGAGACGTCAGAATAGACACAGTTAACATGAAGGTTGACTGAACGCTATGTAGACATGCTCTACGAAACATACTCTTGAAAATTAGTAAGGGCGGATTCAGGTGGGGTGCATTGCCTCCCAAACCCCTAAAATCTGAAAAATTATGTGAATGACTATGTATAAGTAAATAGATTTGCCAGTTTGTTTTTATTGTTTTGAAAATTGCGCTCAAGCCCCCACCCCCACCCTGCTTCCCCTTCTCCCTAATTTCAAATCGTATCTGCCCCTGACAGAAAAAAAATAATCTTCAGTTTCTACTGTTTTTTACTGCAGTCAGAGACTGGTAATGTTGCACGTCACAAAGGTAATACCTAGTTCATATTAACTGAATTGACATTGGTCCTAGGATGCCCTATTGTTTTCTGGGTCTGTATGTCAACGGTCAAGGGAGATGTGGTGTCCAGCTGTCCCCATCTTCAAGATGTGGTATCATTGAAATATATGGAGATACTGGGAGAACATGAAACGTGGGATATAAATGTGTGAAAGATTAAACCCGGCATTGTGTTCTTATAAAAAATACTTGAATAAGATTAATAATTGCATCGTTATAAGTGCTAGTAATGTGTTGTACCTGTGATCGTCAGTCTTTACAGAACTTTTAATAAAAGTCAATAATTGGTCCAGGAAGTTGAAGCAGATGTTGGGTTTCCATGGATTGTATAAATCCTGAAAGTAAAAGAAAGTGTATCAGTTATAAAACATTCTATTTGGTAACTTTTTATTTTTTTCTATTCCTAACATTCAAAACAAAACACTGTGTTAGTGCAGTAGTCTAAAGCGTGACACATGTTCTGTACAGCTTCAAAACTAACTCCTGAGGTTGTCTACAGTATCCCATATTTGGGGGATGTTGGTGTGAGGATTTGGTGGTTGTCCATTAGGATATCTGGGTTACACTATTTCCTTCCACAACAAACCTTACAATAATGCCACAATCACCCTAGTTTTTGCAGAATACTTCATGTGCATTAGAAGCATCCATTTTTGACCAGCATAGTTTCATAATTATCATTACTGACCGTTCAGGTTGCCCATACCTAAATACATGCAAGCTTTATTTGAATGACCCTTGGTAACTACAGACCTCCATCATTTGTAATTTTAATTTTAGACTATAGAGTTGAATGTAGCCGCCTTGATTTTTTTATGACACAGCTGAGCTTCCGTCTGCCTCTTTACATTACAGTCACAACCTGCCACTTACCAAATTGTTATCTATAGGATTTGTTTGTTTTTTGTTTATTTGGTGTTTAATTTCATTTTTCAGCACATTTTAGACTATGTATGATGGTCAAATTTTTTTGTGGTGGAGGCAGACCACCCACTTATTCCTGGGTAGAACCAGTACTGTACACCTCCCGCCATCCGTATGAATCAAATCTTTCTCACTTACAAGCTGAGCTCCCAGTGAGATTCAAACCTGCAGCGGTGAGAGGCAAAAAGGTTTACAATGCAACGTTGTTAACCCCTCGACCACGGAACCATATTATATAGCATCTTAAATTTGTTGTGAAAGAACTTACTTCATCATTACAGTTGCAATATCTAATGTCATCATTCAAATCAAACATTTTCCCTTGCCTATACAGCAGACCTCCTACTGTTATGATTTTTTTTTTTAATATTTGCATCAAAACTTTATGTTTTTATAACATATTTTCTTCATAAAATACATTATTTTGGTAGCCTAATACCGCTAGGTAATATAATATAAACTTTCCCAGCTAGAGGTAAATCTCATACAAAATATTTAAATTAGATTCTACATGTACCTTAACCATATTTGGTATTTTTTGTGTGTTGAATGATTCCAGTCTGTGTACTACTCCATCATCGTCACGGTAACCACACACTATCTCTGGGATGCCGACTAGAAAACTTTGTGCCCACCATTTTATTAACTTGAACCTGCAACAGTACACTAGGATATTAACCAAGTTTCTATATTATTTTGTTAAATACAATACAATAGGATTATTACTCTGCCTCTCGTGAGATCCTTGATCTGTCATTTACCTACTCGAGGCGATACAAACTTCCCGAACATGCTACTCTAGTAATGATCCTTTTATTATATACCTCCTAAATATGATTAAAAATTAGAAATATTTACATTTCTGTTGCATATGTATGCAGTAAAGAAGGTTTCTAAATGTTTCAAGGATTAACATATCTTAATATATTTGGGGGTGTAGCTATAGCTTACAAGTTAAAGTTCATTGGTGCGACATACTTGTTTTGTTTGTTTGACGTAATGTCGTCTTGACATTCTCGTGCAAATTGGTGTAAATGCGAGCATTATTAGGAATTTCCCTGTTCTATTTTTAGTAGGATAGTGATACGGAATCTATTTTTAGTAGCATACTGATACGGATTCAGAAAACCTCTAGAGTCTGAGGTGATACAGGTTTTTGTATTCCACTGTAAGAAAATGAAGGAACTATGTATATAATTATTGATAGATATATAATAAATACAAATATCATTTATTTTCTTGATTATACTATGGAAAAAGATATGTCGTGGTTCATAGATATCTTGACAGTTAGAATGATGTAGCATTGTCCAGCACCTGTCTCGTTTTATATTTTACAGTTTCATGCAACAAAATTCAGACAGCAAAATCAACCATTTAATCCAAACAGCAGAATCAACCATATAATCAAGAACGGATAATTAAAACAGCTTCAGCGACTATCCATTCTGAATGTGGCTACAAATAAAACGAATGTCACAACAATGGCTATGTTCCTAACCTTTTAAAACTTGTTGCTTGTCGAGGATGAGTGATGTCTCGCGATGTTTTCAATTCCACGTATTCACCTCCCGAATGCCCGTCCGACTGTAAAGCATCCACTTCTCCAGCAAACACTGAAAACAAAGCAGGATGCACATTTCTGTCTCAGTCTACACAACAGAGAGTAAATACGAGTGTAGGCAGTTCAATCTGTGTCATTTTAACCGAAATATTATGCATTGTTGGACAATTTTCACAATTAGTTATTTTTTTATTCTGAGTAAGTTATTAATAACAGCGATTATGATTATGACTTTTTTTCACTGATCCTTCACCAACAGAAATGTAATAAATATTAATAACCAATACCTTTTGTTGATAATTACATGATATGGTACTCCATCGTACATTTTCAAAGAATCAACTTGACAAATAAATTATTACAGATAACTGATTGCTCTGCAAAACGTGTAAAATGCTACATTTTTTAAATTAAAAAACTTTGGTTTTACAAATAACAATTCACTGAATAATTAGTTTAATGTCTTGTCGCTCTACTGGTTCCGGCTATAACAGTGGTATATACCAGCTTCAATTCTGCATAGAACCCAGCCTGGCACGCTTTCACATTAAAGTCTTGGCTGGGCAAAAGGCTATATCGGATTTTATTCATACACACACAATGATACACTTTAGACAGGTACTGAGAGTACACCATTTAACAGTATTTATCACATTACTTACGGTGTGGGAGTGCAGTAACACCATTCTATATTTTCTATATACCACTAGTTATATAAGTATGCAAATAAGCCTAGTATCCACTGTCAAAGAAATTGATAATGACTATGATCCAATTCCCATGGTTTATGTCAGTTTTGCATGTTAAAGCGACAGATAAAATGCAATAAAAGTCGATATAAATAGAATCTAACATTCGTTCTCTTTATTAAACTCGTTAGCAGAAATGATATAATGCTCGGCAAGAGCCTGCATTATATCATTTTGCCAACTCGTTTAATAAATTCAATAATGAATGAGTACTCATGTAAGATTCTCTACATACCTGTAACGGTGTCAGTGAATACTGTCAACCTGAGCCACAGTCAACTCCTTTTTTTTTGAAGACTGTCACCCTCACAGGAATGTTATGTTTATTTTATTATACTGAATTTTCGGAAAAATATTAGGTTCTGCGGAATATCAGACAAAACATTGCTACTTTTTTAAAAATCACTATTTGCAGCACCAAGAAAATCATAAATAAAGCTACACTTGGATGGTTCTTTGTGTGCTTTCGGAATCTTACACTGTGATTAATGATTTCCAATTTATCTTCAGAAAATTGTGCAAACTATTTTAAGCCCGCCATTTCAATATTGTTCACTGATTTGCACTGTTGAGCATAGGAAAACCCAATACACATTTATTAACTTACTGCGACATCACAATCATGAGATAATAAAAATTATTCCCTGATCAACGTCACAATCATGAGATAATATACAATTATGGACTTTTCAGCTGTTATACATGATGTGATATGCACCAAAAAAATCATTATTGACCGAGGCGATAGCCGAGGTCAATAATGATTTTTTGGTGCATATCAACATCATGTATAACAGCTGAAAAGTCCATAACTGTTTTATTATATAACCCTCAATTTACAATTATATAAAACAGGTCAATATCAAAAAAACAATTATATAAAACAGGTCAATATCAAAAAAACAGGTCAATATCAAAAAAACAGGTCAATATCGCTAGATATTTTTTCTAAAAAATTACTTTTTAGCCAATGAAAACGCGTCTATTTATAGGTTATATAATAATAATAATTATTCCCTGCTCAACGTCACAATCATGAGATAATAATTATTCCCTGCTCAATGTCACAATCATGAGATAATAATAATTATTCCCTGCTCAACGTCACAATCATGAGATAATAATAATTATTCCCTGCTCAACGTCACAATCATGAGATAATAATAATTATTCCCTGCTCAACGTCACAATCATGAGATAATAATAATTATTCCCTGCTCAATGTCACAATCATGGGATAATAATAATTATTCCCTGCTCAACGTCACAATCATGAGATAATAATAATTATTCCCTGCTCAACGTCACAATCATGAGATAATAATAATTATTCCCTGCTCAACGTCACAATCATGAGATTATAATAATTATTCCCTGCTTAAAGTCATAATTAGTGAAGAGTATAAAATGTTCCATAAACGTGAGGTATAATAATGACATAATTACACACCAAGTGAGTGGGCACCAAGTCTAGATCTGACTGCTGTACAGAAAGCTTCACAGTTGTTGAAGGCCGACTCCGTGTCTGGCTGGGCGTCTGGAGAATCTAAAAAAATATCAGACATTACAATTTGTATAAATTATCGTAGTTTGCTACTCCATGTAGGCAATTATCCAATGGTTAATTGTATGGACAAAGTGTTTTTCAATTCAGCATTTGAAGTATACACCTGTAGCTGCACCTTAGAGTACGGCGAAAGGGTTAAGCAAGCATAAGCCCATAGAAAGAGTAACCCCAATGGCCATATATCTCGTTAAAATGTCTATCAATGGAGCGTTTGACCTGGTTCAAGGTAGCAGTGATACAGTTTCTTCTGGTTGATTATGCTACACATTTAGTACTCTGACTGAAGAAACGCTGCCTTGTTTGGAGCCTGGCTCTTGGTTTCTTCAATTCAGTGAATTACCCCGCGTAACACTTGTATTCATTTCAAATAGGTCACTATGATCAATCCTTTCTCTGCCGCTAAGATTTTGTAAGTTTCTATCATATCATCTCTGTCTGTGTATGCGAAGTTCAAGCTTTGTTAGATTTAAATGTTTCAACCTTTCAAGATAAGGTAGGTGCGCTGTATCGGTTACACGATTGGTAGCTCTCTGTTGAATTTGTTTAGTTTGATATCCTTAACAATGCTGGGTGGGGGTCGTACTAATGCCGTATACAATATTTTGATCCCTAATAACTATTTGTCTGTTAATCATACCCAATATTCTGCTAGATTTGAGAAACAAGAGACTCAAGTTCTCACCTGCGGTAAGGTACTGTTCAAACTTCCAGCCCCAGCAGCACATCTCGTCATCCCGAGCTGTCCTACTGGCCTTGTATTTCTTCTTCTGCTCCGTGTCAAAGTCACACAGGTAGTATGTGCCATTATACAGTGTAACCGCTATCATCCAACCGTCCTTGTTCTCATATGGTGTACACAATAACAAAGTCAATAGTCCCCGCCAGCATACAAAATCTGTGTGCAAGTTTCTGAAATAAGATATTATGCCGGGGTGTCATTAACAGACAGTAGACTGTATTTTTACTGGTCCACCCAGCTACTATGAATATTTTTAGTAGTATTTAATAGAAGTACTGATCAAAATACCCATTTACTCTGCTCTGTGGGCCGCTTACTTAAAAAGTGAATGACATCCCTGCTTATCATATGTGACAATAGTTTGTACAAACGATGGAAAAATTCCGAATATTAATAACTGTTCACAAATTATTAACCCATTTTGTCTTAAAGAACTTAAGCTCTTATCCGCAAGTATGATTAGTTAAACTATAGTTAAACCGCGATGGTGGCTTAGTAGTAGTGTGATTGCCTGGCATGAGGAAGAGTCAGCATAATGAAATCTAGCATTCAGCTCACTTCTACAAGTAGACACTGTCATATCAATGATTGTTAAAAGTGATGTTTTAAACCCCATACAGTTGACTTACAGTACCTTCCTGTTGTCAGGATATCTACCAGTTCATCCCTACAAGGTCCCCTGCCCCTATAAGAACACCCTGCTGACTTTTCACAATAATAAGTAAATAAGCTCAGTCCCTCTTTATCGTCAGTCAGCCAAAGTCACAATTTATATATATAGAGTGTTCGCCTCGCATGCATACAGGAGGTTGTATGTTCTGTTCAATCCAGACACCCTGGTCAGGGGTTCCACTAATTTTCAAATCAAGGAAGTTCAAACTTCCTTCATGTCAATTTTGGAAGTTCAAGGGAAAATTTAAGGAAGTTCACACTTAACGCGACATCACCGTTCGAATTAGTGTTTGTGTTAATAAAATATAAATAACTATGCATAGTTCATGTTCTTTAAATGTGTTTTTAAAACATTTAAAGTACATAATTTATGGATATTTTTTAAATTTATTAAATTATTTATTAAATTATTCATTAAATTAAAATATATTAAATAGCTTAATGTTTGTATTAAGTTTACTTTAAGTTTATTGAATTTATCATCATCATGATTCATCAATCATCATCATCATCATCAACAACAAAAATCATGGCCCTTTGAAATGTTGGCAACTTGCAGCTTGACACACTTTGCAGAACATACGCTTAGAGTCAGAATTGAAGTCGAGCCAATCAAACTGACGGAGCATGGCTTCTTGGAACACTTTTGGTCTACTACTATTATCCACCTTAGGTTTTTTAGCTGGCAGCTGTATTTCACAGGAACTTACAGTGTGCGCGGGCGCAGCATCATTTTTACGTTTTTGAGTGACACCGAAATGCAATAGAGAACGTTGCGACATTTTGACGCTTATGACGGTCTAAACTAAAGCAGACAATATTTAACCCTTTCTTAAATTTACTCATATTTTTACTCATTTTCATAAATAAAAGATGTTCTATTATGCTTTAAAATTGCTTCTCGCCGTATACAAACAATCATATAAATCGGCAGCTAAGATTTTATTCAAAACAATTACTCGATCGTCAAACTGTTGCATCTTCATAATCAGCTAATGTCTCGTAATCCGTTTGCCATTTCTACCTTTCATAATTAGTCAATCAGTCACAACGTCAAAGTAAAAAATCGCGCTGAATGCAAACAATCGCAAACAATCATTATAAATCGGCAGCGTAATATTTTATTTAAAACAATTACACGTTCGGATAAGGTATCTGTAATAAACAAACGGGTGCATAAAACGAACCTGCCTTTCATAATTAGTCAATCGGTCACTAACGTCAATGTAAAAATTCGCGCTGAATGCAAACAATCGCAAACATTCATTATAAATCGGCAGCGTATTCCGTAATATTTTATTTAAAATAATTAGGTGCATAAAACAAACCTGCCAATCATAATTATTCAATCAGTCATCAATTAAACGTAATCCACTTTAATCCCATTAATTAATTGCCACACTTCTTTGAACCCAGAAGCGATGTTTGTTTACATAATACTTGACACAATACACAATTCAATTTACACACGTGGCTAACCCCATAATAAAACTGGATCCAACCGGTTTCACCTGTCGAACGCTGTCACAGTAACACAGTGGGTGTTAATTTAATCGCTTTACAACTTGGCTGTGCAGCGTTTGGATGTAATTGGACCCGATGGGCGGAGCTATATCGGTGATTTAAGCAATTTGACACTGACAGCTGTACGCCCGCGGTATAGAAAGTCGGCGTACATTGATGTTTTTCGAAGTTCAGTGTACGTCTTTGATCTCAATTTTCGGCGTACAACTCAAATTTCCGGACGTAATATACGGCCGTACGGCCATTAACGGAACCCCTGCCTGGTCATACCAAAGAACACGATACTAGTAACGCCCTTGCTTGACATTAAGCAATAACTGCATATAAACGGGCACAGACTAACTCTATTTAGCTAGGAGCCAGCTGGGCCCCTGACTTAGAATTTTTAGGGGCCCAGCCCAAAAGTTAGGGGCTCAACAAAATATTATTTTATTTTACCACTCTGTTGCATAATTTATGAACAATGTCATGCCATTACACTGTGTTTATTGAATATTATAAACAACATTACTGATCATTACAAGTCCAAGTTATCTATTTAATTATAAATAGTATTGTTAATGAGTTTTATTATAAATGATCACAACTAGAACATGTAAATTATTGTAATAAAAGATTAAGAAAGATTAGATATTATTAACATGATTAAATTAATGTTTTATTTTGTTATAAATATTTTATGTTGACATACAGTTTTAAAATTAATATATGAGACCTTTTCTATCAACATGATTCTCTGCCATATAATTATTATTGATGATTTCTAAAAGCCCCGCATTTTATTGATCAAAATCGACGCATTTTAGAATATCCGAAAACCGAAAGTGAAACCTAATGATTTCCCCATCAAATTATAACACAAATTTATGATCATGTGTAAAATAAACACTACCATGTCTGTTTTAATATTGATTTTATACCAGCAAATGTTACTTGTACTCTTGCACATCTAATTTTACATCGACATTCGAAGCGCAGAGTACCGTAACATGCAGTTTTAAGGGAAACCGTACATCGCAACATCTCGAACATTGTCTTGTTTCCGCAGTGGAAAAATAAAATAAAACGTTTGTTTCGTTATTATTTTGTTAAGGGTTTGTCTATTGCGGCCAAAAGTATGTAATTCATGGGACCAAAGCAAAACATGCGGGGTAAAATCCTCAAACTTAAATGTTTGTGTTGAATGATAACCCTTTTTCCGTTTTTTGGATTGAATATTTTTGATCGCCACATGGGTGCGTGAAAGTCAAATTTTGGTCGCCCAGACCATTTTTTACTCGCAAATGGCGACTGGGCGAGTGCTAATTTGTGCCCCTGATATAAAGCATAGTTTTATGATGGACAGGCCCTGAATTAATTATATAGTAAAATATGTCAAAAAGGAACAGGTCCCAACCAGGCGTGGTGAGAACTGGTGTGGTATACATATGTGACTGGACGGGGTATCTATCATGTCACCTGTCTGCGCCATGCACCGTATTCCAATGTGGCAGCACTACAAAGCTGAGCACTGACTGAGCTCAATGTTACAAGTGGACACTCTCATGATATGACTGAAAAATTGTTAAAAGCGTTGTTAAACCCCATACATGAATACAATTCTTTTGAGGCAAGATTGCATATATTAAATTACTCTGACACTAACACTACATATCACTATTTTATGCACCATTACATTTGTTCATAAACTGAATCTACTTGCCAGTATGGATAATGGCTAATGATGGCCAAGTTATTGAAGGAATTACCTAGATGTTGCATCATCCTTCTTCGATAAGTCAGACCCTTCTATTGAAAACTTCGCAATATTTTCCAAAACCCACTGTAACAAGGTATCTAAATATTCTTTCTTGTTTTCATCTTTGCGAATCATATCACTGTATCCTTTTCTGAGATCAAAATGAACACTTTCCGGATTTGCTGGTTTTACATAATATTTCAACTCTTTTCTGTCATTTGAGAACTTTCTTTCAATGTCCAAAGAGAAACCACCTATTTCCTTTGGTTGTCTGAAAAATGGAAATTTCAAATCAAATAAATTCTGATTTTGCACATTAAATGCTGGCTTTAGATGTTCAGATTTTCGAAGTTTATGTGGTCTTCTACTGACATCATCTTCTATTGGACGTTTAGTCATTTTGGTTAATGCACGTTTACACAAATTTGAGATTGTTTACAAACATTGCACCTGTGGATGTAATAACAACACATTCGTAATAGTTACAAATATAGTGTTCCGTGTGAGTTTCAAACTTCATGACAAAAGCTTTATTATTATTTATTTTTTTCTGGAAAAAGACTTCTTTTACGAGGACTTCTAGACACGTTTTTTTTTATGATTAACACCATTCATTTTTTGAAAAAGGACCCTTTTTTTTAAATTGACTTATGCTTTTATTTATTTTTTTAGAACTGAATTGGGTTTTAAGGCGCACCAACACATGAAAGGTTATATGGCGCCTAACAGGCATGAACATGCAAGGCTCATCCTCCATGTATATCGAGATAAAATATGGAAAATGGGCCTAAGACCTTCTCACCCTGAACTGCAGAGCTGCTGCAAATTCTATTGTAGACACTCCATTTACGTTGGAGCTACGTTTATTGTTTTTCTGCCACTGCTCTTAGTGATGTGGCACCTGAAACAATGCAGGGGTCATGATGAAGACCTTTAACGAGCATGAACAAAAAATGACAAAATGAATATGAATCATTGGGGTCCCTCTGCATGTGACAGTGTGTTGGCTGTGGTTGTATTAATCTACCCTGGCAACCACACGGGAATTATTATTTTTTTAGAAAAGAAAAGGCTTTTAAAATAAAATCAACCCAAATATGGTGTTAGCACTGTGAGGCTTAAATTTGAATTCACCATAGATTTTGAATGGAGTCGGGCATAAAATATTTCAATGAACCCTGGAGCATAATCGAGGACAGCACATATTTCTGTTCAAAATGAATTTCCTGGCAAATAAGGGGTCGTTAGCTTCATTCATTATGTTTAAGCACACACCATTTTATATCTGAATAAGCAATGTGCCATTTGCCAAAGAAAAACTTGATATTAATAAACATGGCAGTTGTGAGATGGGTTTCATTTAACACATTTTCATACAAAATATATATTTTTTTGCTTAAATTGTGTTTTCTTTTTTTCTTCTAAAACAAAAGGCCCAATATGTTATATGTATGCACTACTTGCTAACATGGCTCTGTTATCAGGGAATTTCATTAAATGCCCTTCAGTAGTTCTAAAGTTATGGATGAGAAACAATTTTGACTCATATGGCCTTTGACCTCCAATTTGATCTTGACCTTTGAGGTACATACCTGATTCTTATGCGTTACAAACCTGCTCCTCGATCATTATGAACATTTGTGTGTAGTTGTACCGAAATCCTTTCAGAAGTTTAGAAATTATGACTTGAGACACAATTGTGAAAATATGACCCTTTATCTCCAAGTGAGATTTTGACCTTTGAGGTTCTGATTCTTATTGTGTGAAACACCTCATCAATTGGTGAACATTTCTGTGACAGATTAGAAGTTATTCCTAACACGACTTTGACTTATTTGACCTCCAAGTGTGACATTGACCTTTGAGAGCCTGATTCTTGCACGCAACATACCTCCTAATCATGCTAAACATTTATAGTTTTATCAAAATCCATTCCGTAGAATAGGAGTTATGGCTGAGACAGGTACATGCAGTTGTGGTGCTAGAGTGCTAATGAGCAAAATATAGTATTTTAAATAGTTCAAGGGCAAAATCTGTATTATTTCAACTCTGATATGTTTACTTTTCAAACTTGTCAGAGTTTTTAATAATGATAATAATAACAACCTGCTAAAGACTGGTCAAGTTCAGATGAAACAAGAGGCGCAAGAGGGCCTGTATCACTCTACTGGCTATATGGTGTCCATGGTGGAGTGGAGTGGGGGTTGGGCCGGGGATAGAAGGATTGTTTTTCAGATATGGCAGTATCAAACTAGTTTTTTTATAAGGGGAGGGATGCATTTGGCTCAAGTTTGACTAGCTTTTATAACAAATCAAACTTTCGTTAATTAAAACACATAAAACAAAGTTTGGCATGTGACTGCAGAGTCACCATTTGAAAGAACTTGGTAGAGGACCATAAGCTGAGTGTAAATACAAAATATTAAACTGTTAACAATTGGCACTTGTAGTTTTAGAGAAGATTTTATTTTAGTTTTCCCCTATATCGGTCGATGTAAACCAGTGACCCCAGGGGC
This sequence comes from Cyrtodaria siliqua, assembly GCA_037043455.1. Taxonomy (NCBI): domain Eukaryota; kingdom Metazoa; phylum Mollusca; class Bivalvia; order Adapedonta; family Hiatellidae; genus Cyrtodaria; species Cyrtodaria siliqua. The sequence goes on along the minus strand of JAWPHD010003051.1, from coordinate 152,409 downwards.
AAGGCCAAATTTGACTCCAGGATCACCATTTGAACAAACTTGGTAGAGGACAATAAACTGATGGTAAATACAAAATATTAAACCTTTGGCTCTTATAGTTTCAGAGAAGATTTTTTGAAGTTTTTTGAAGTCTCTGTAAAACTGTGACACCAGGATCACCTTTGAACAAAATTGGCTGATAATATATAAAAAGTATTATAACCGTTATCTCTTGTAGTTTCAGAGAAGAAGATTTTTGTCTTCCCTATAACTCTACATAAAACTGATCCATCAAGGGCCCCTAAGCTCCCAATTAAAGAAAAATGAACGAAGGTTTCTTATGAGAAAAAAAAAAAAAAAAAAAAAAAAAAATCAAGCGAAAAAGGGCAATAACTCTGGTGTTACCGGTTCGACCTGGTTTTCAAACTCGTCGGAGCTTTCATTGATATCAGCAATCTGGCCAAGTTTGAGAATGATCGAATACAAAATGAGGGTGAACGTTAGAGTGTTCACAAGGCTGAAAATGGCATTTTTCAATAAATCGAGGGCACATAATTCTGGTTTTCCTGCTCCGATATAAGTGTTTTTCGAACAAGTCCAAGCTTTGTAGACCATATTTTTCCCAGATCACATTTTTCACACATGTGAAGAATAGGATCCTATTCGTCACAGATGTGAAGAATGGGATCTCATTTTTCACATAACACAGTCACAAAATTTGTGATCGATGAAGGTTTTTGATGTGACATGACGTCGCATTCTTCACATTTCAATATTAATGTGCAATCTTACCAAAAATGTGCATTTTTACATCTGAATCGCATTTTTCACATATTGCTGGGTTATGAACTCCGAAATGTATTTACCGTAAATCGTATGCTATTAGGTTCGTTTCCATAGAAACTGATCCATCAAAAAGGGTTAACGTATATTGACTTGCGAAACCTTTTTGGGAGTTGTTGCGGTAGCGCAGTTGTTAGCGTGGTCGAATTTGTTGTTGCTAGGCGCTGTCGCCGTAGCGGTGCGGGTTCGATCTCGGCTAGTGCCAAACTAAATTGTAATTTATATTCACTATGGTATGGTATATGTCTGTGTGTTAGCATTTCGTGTTTGGGCTGTTTCTTTGTAACAAAATGAGATATTTTAAAATAACTTAGCACAAATATTCACATATGAAGGCGATGTGCAGAGCGCATGCTTCGACCGCCTCGGGTCAATGTCAAGTCATACATTGATGTTAAAAGACATTTGATTATATTTCGTGTCCGCTCCATATCTCCTAAATCCCTGAAAGGATTTTCATGAAACTTGGGTATGTATGTCCATCATCTCATCGCGGCGTGGCCGAGTGGTTAGCGCGTTGGACTTGCGATCGGAGGGTCATAGGTTTGAACCCCACTCGGAACACGTCTATGATAAAACTGGTCGGAAGCAAAGGAAATAATTAAATAATTATTCTATACATATATATCAAATTGTTTTGTAACTCATAGACATGTTTTGTCTTTTGGATGAATAAAGTTATCTATCATATCAAACAATTATCACTATAACAGAGACCAAAATCCCTGTTGTAGGGGCCAAAATCTATAATCAATGAATACGGGTCTCATTCCGTACTCAAGAGCACCATGTGTAAGAATGGTTGTAGGCAAAACATGTTATCCTCTATAAATATTATCGAGAAAACGTGCAGAACCCATGTTCCAGGCACGTCGGCTCAAGGTCACGGTCATGGTTGAAGGTCAAATATCCTAGCCCAGGATTTGGCTAATATTTCCTGTCCGCTCCTAAACCCCTTGAAGAATTTTCATAAAACTAGGTTCAAATCTTCACCTCATCGAGGCGACGTGCAGAACCCACGTGGCGACGTGCAGAACCCACGTTACAGGTGAGTCAGCTCAAGTTAAAGGTTGCGGTTGCAGGTCAAAGATTCGAGCCCAGGATTTCGTCTCCGATCCATATTTCCTAAACCACTTGTAGAATTTTCATGAAACTTGGTTCAAATCTTCACCTCATCATGCATGAGGCAGTTATGGAGCAGACACGTGAAAACGGACCAACAGGACAGACTCACGGAATCGAGCAATCCTACATGTTTTACCGCATAGTTTAGCCAAGATGTCCCTATTTAAAGCGGTCACATTGGCCAACAAGGAAAGAGATGTTGCTATACATGTATCAAGTACAATATATTTTTGTAAACATACATGTCCCTACTGGTCGTGGACAACATGTATACAAAGTTTGAGAATCACAGCACAATCGTTCTTAAGTGATAGAAAATGTATTCTTGGCCAAGGTCATCTTGATATTGACCTAATGATCTCATTATTAAAAAGGGTTATCTTATGGTCATGTCCAAACTGCATACCAAAATTACGGATCATATGATTTGTCCCAGGTGAAGCGACCTTGAACTTTGACCTACTGACCTCAAAATCAGTAGGGATCAACTACTGGTCATAATTAACCTCCATACCAAGTTTGAGGAGCGTAGACCCAACCATTCTCTATTGTTCCATTGTCCAAAGTCACCGCGACCTTGACATTTGACTTCAAAATCAATACGCGTGACCAACGCGTATACCAAATTAAGGATACTATGCCTAACTGTCCTCATGTTAATATACATGATCTACAAACCGACGCCATGTGCAAAGCCATATACTCCGCTTCTTCAAGGTGGAGGGGGGTGGGGGGGGGGGGGGGGGGGGGGGGCACAACAAGAGAATGCAACTCATCACACAATGGTCCGATCTGCTCCGATTGTTAATCGATATATATCGCTTTTGTCTAGCCGATTAATCGATTATGAAATCCCAACCAATTCCCATCACTAATATATCGTGTATCACATATTATTCGGATCAGTAAACAATGTAGGTGCTAGAGTGTTCACATTGCTAAATATGCCATTCTTTGATAAATCAAGGGCATACAACTCTTGATCTGACCGTTTAATCGGGCTCAAAATGACCTTTATCAAGATCTTTATGCCACAAATATTACGTGTATTTCCATGTATGGACAGGATCGATTAAAAAATGAGCATGCTAGATTGTAAACATTCTTAAAAACAGCAATTTTTGATAAATGAATGGCACGTAAATCTTGACCCAGTGGTCCAATCTGGCTGAAAACTGAACTTATAAAGATCTGACAGTCATAGACAATGAGTCCAAGAATGATTAGGATTGGTGACAAAAGTAGTTACTACCGTGTGTAACATGTCAACATACGACATTGTTTGTTTTGTTTGTTTTCCAAGTTTAACGCCCGTTTTCAACAGTATTTCAGTCATGTACAGGCGGATAGTTTACCTAACCATATTTCCTGGGAAGGAAGGTACTAGACTCCCATCCTACGTAAGAAACAGTCAACTTTCTCACTTAAAGAGTCAGGTCGTTAGCGCCGCTAATGGGGCTCGAACCATGACCCTCCATTGGTGATAAGCTTTTGACATACGTTTGCTGAATCAAGGGCAGGCAACTCTTCACAACGGTCCAATAAATGGTTTAAACTCGAACCTGACCGAAATCGTATAATGGCCAAACATATTTTGTCCAAACATGATTAGGATTTGGCGATAGATGGAAAAACATGATAAACATATGGTCAATTTTGAAAATTCAAGGGCCACAACCCCTGATCTAGTATTCCGATTATGCTTATAATCACGTTTACTTGAACAATGTGGCCTCTACAGTGTGAACAAACCAGCAGTGGAAAATGGACGAACGATGGACATAAAATAAACCTAATAGCCCACTATGAGCTTAGAACGCTCGCTATGAGCTAAATAACAAAGTCCCATAATTCTGACACAAATTAAGCGAACAGAACGCAAAGGCACAACTAGGTTTGGTACCAATCACTCGTGTGAATATGACCAGGGGTTATGGAGACAGACAGACAGACGGACGGACGGACAGACGTCGAAGGCAAAACAATAATAATTATATATCTGCCCCCCAAGATGATGATGATGATGATGATGATGATGATGCCATAAATACGTTGCAACACTAAAAGGCACGGACAGAATCTGTGAAAAATGTGATTTTCTTGTTAACCCCTTTTTGGACAAACACATATGTCACATTTGAAAATGTGAAGAATAGGATCTTATTCTTCACAAGTGTGTGAAAAATGTGATCTGGGAAAAATATGGTCCTACAAAGCTTTCATTGATATTAACAATCTGTTAAAGTTTGGTAAAGATCGGACGAAAAATGAAGGCACTATTGTCTTAAAGAGGCAAAATACAGTATTTGTAACTAAATCAAGGGCCATAACTCCGCTGTTACTCGTCCGATCTCGCTGGTTTACAAACTTTTCCGAGCTTTCATCAATATTAACTATTTGTGCAAGTTTGGTAAAGATCAAATAATAAATGAACATGCTAGTGTTCACGAGGCAAAAAAACAGCATTTTTCAGAAAAAACAAGGGCCATAACTCCTGTGTTACTAATCCGAAATCATAGGCTGATTTTCGAACGTGTCCGAGCTTTAATTGGTATTAACAATCTGTGCAAGTTTGATAAAGATCAAATAATAAATGAAGATGCTAGTGTTCACAAGGCTTAATATGACATTTTTCAGCAAAACGTAAGGGCCACAACTCTGGTGTTACTAATCCAATTTAGCTGGTTTCAGAACTTGTCCAAGTTTTCATTGGTATTAACAATCTTTGCAAGTTTGGTAAAGATCAAATAATAAATCAAGGTGCTAGAGTGTTCACAAGGCAAAAAACAGCATTTTTTTCAAAAAAAACAAGGGCCATAACTCCGGTGTTACTCATACCGATTTGTCCGAGTTTTAATTGATATAAAGACACTGCAAAGTTTCATAAAGATCCGATTAATAATGAAGGCCCTAGAGTGTTCACAAGGCAAAAGTTAACGGACGATGGACGACAGACGGACGACGGACAACTCGTCATTCCATAAGCTCTGCTGGCCTTCGGCCGTTTGGTAAAGATTTGATAAAGACAAGCTACTGAGCCAACACAACAGAATATGGCAGTTTTCATTAAACCAAGGGCCATAACTTTGTTGTTTAATATCCAATATTGTGATTTTCAAACTTGTCCAAGCTTTCATTGATATGAAAATGCTGATGAAGTGTGAGATACAGATCGATTGCCAAACGAATGTTAACATTGAAACAATGGCCATTACTGTTGTTTATTATCCAATATTGGTGGTTTTCAATTTGACTGTTGGATTTGAAATGGTTTCAAACTTGTCAGAATGTTTATTGATATAAAGATGCTGAAAAGTTTGGTAAAGATCATCTGCAAAATCATGGTGCTTAAGGGTTAAAATTGAATTAAATTGAATTGAATTGGGTTTTAAGGTGCACCAACACATGATAGGTTATATGGCGCCTAACAGGCATGAACATGCCAGGCTCTTCCTCCATGTACATCGAGATAAAATATGGAAAATGGGCCAAGAACCTTCTCACCCTGAACTGCAGAGTTGCTGCAAATTCTATTGTAGAAACTCCATTTATGCTGGAGCCACATTTATTGTTTTTCTGCCAGTGCTCTTTTGATGTGAGCAAGATGGCACCTGAAACAATCCAGGATCATGATGAAGACCTTTAATGAACATGAACAAAAAATGATAAAATGAACATGAATTTGGGGTATTCTACCCCTCTGCCTACCCCTCCAAAGGGATCTGCTGTGGCCCTATTCTTTGCCCCGTGATCAAACGGGGACCCGGGAAAAGAAAAAAAAGAAAATGTTAATGGACAGACGGATGATGACGAACAAACACACCATCCCATAAGCTTGTCTGGTGCTAAACACAAAAGGATAGACGGATGATGACGAACAAACACACCATCTCATAAGCTCGTAGGGTGCTAAACATAAAAGAAAATTCATATATGCTTAATACTTTAATTTAATCAACATGATCAAATAACAAATTAACTATTTTTCAGTGAATTCAGAAATCCTGCTATTCACATTTTGTTTACATGTCTGTTCTCGATAAAACTGATATTCGAAACGATCCAATCTCAATCTCCTGTTACAGCATGTCACGACTTTGGAAAATGCTGGCATAATTAAACAGAAAGGAGATGGAAATATTCAAAATCCAAAATCCAAGTATAATATATGATACACAATTGAATTGCTTAAGCAAGCTGAAATAAGCTAATTGTTTCAATAATCAAAACCAAGGGCTATAACTACACATGGTTAGATTTTGCATCAATCACTGTTATGAACATGTCAATTTTGATCATGCACAATATTAATAAAACAAATTTGGTGAAAATTACTTTATTTTTCAATAATCAAAGCAATAAATCAAATTTATAATAAAATTCTCAAATACTTTCATTTTTGCAACCATAATTACATAACAATAAATGATTTTCATAGCTAGGCTATGTGTTAACTGCACTAACTGGTTTTGGTGTCTTTTTAAATTTGTCACAATATTCATTATCACAGATTTGTTATATTTATTTAAAGTGCGTGAACAATTTGACGATTTTCACAATAATTACAATCTGAACAAGAAGGGTGTTCCACAGTTTGCTTATTCTAGCTTGGTTAGGTTGCAGGTTAAAGTTTTATGAAAGGGGCATAGCTCTGCCAAAATGACAAGTCAGAGTTACTGGACATGTTTAACAACATTCCTTGAGGTCAGATGAAGAGGTGTGTGAAGTTTTATGGTTAACATAGTTCAAATACTTTCAAGTTAGGGTCTATAAGAATCTTTCATGGGTGGGTATCCGATGAAGATAGGGAATTCCAACCCGAGGTATAAGTGTTTTTATCGGAACCGAGGCTCTTTCTTTTTCTTGCATATCATTGCATATCAGAGACATGTTGTGCGTTAACGCCGCCAGCTACTAACATTTTACAAACTGCACACCGGATGTTGGCGCGCGTGAATTTTATCTCGATCCTAGGGTGAGATGGAAATATCTAGCCCCAGAAAAATGACGGATATCTTTGTCCGGTATGCAAGAAAAGGTTAGGTTGCAGGTTATAAAGTGTGACGACAGAGGACGGACAAAGTGATCTCTAAATGTCTGACATGCTATGCAGGCAACACAAAAATAAAGTTTCCTTTTACAAGACTTTGTAATGGCTTACATATGAGACGCTGTAAAAATGCAATGTTTTTCAGAAAATAAGATTTATTTTGCATTGTGATTATGTACTATGAAAATCTGACCTGAATATTTGAAACTTTGCAACATTTGCCAAGTTTAGCAGAGTTTAATACCAACCCATATTTTCTATTTTTTACCACTATGAGATGAATATTTAACACCAAACTTGTTCCTCAGAATAACGTGTTAAATCAAATGTTTATTTTAACCTTATTAAGTTTATTTTTTGGTATTTTATAAAATAAAAGACTTAAGACTGAAGCACATGCTTATCGAAAACTTGCAAAATAAACTTTACATAGATGTTATTCAATACACTATCGCTACAAAGATTCATTTCAACATATCATGTATAATATAGCATGGATAAAAATATTGACTAATGGATGAATAAAATGTAAAACTAAACGTGTTTGTCAGAGTATGGCACCAACAGGAATAGACATGCAAGGCCAGCCCAGCATTAACACTGTTATAAAACATTGATATAAAATATACAGAATGGGCCTTTGCTTCCGGTGGCAAAAAAATTATCTTGAGAATAATGTTTAATCAAACCTGTGTCAATTTTCATTATAAGAAATCTCAATACAACTGGGTTCCTAACTTTTAACAGCAAACTGCTTAGTAGAAAAGGGAGATAACTTTGGTAAAATGCCAGACAAAAGTTATGATGCTTTAAAAACTGGCCTAACAACATGTGTGTCAAGTGTCAAAGCTTCTGTGTCAAATGATTTTTTAGAAATGAGGACTTTGACTCAAAAATGCATGACAGTAATGGTTTTGTCACACCGAGTCGTGTAATGATGAACATGTGTGCCAAGTTGCAAATTAGCTGTCAGTCAAATGTTTTTTGAGTCAAAGTGTTTGTTTTTCCTCATTTCTCATCTTCCTCATTTCTGAGAAATGGAGAAAAAGAAAAACTTTAACCAGAATGTTAAAATGCATAGACAGGTCTCCGGGTGAGCAGACAGAAATCGTCAAACCATAAGTCTGGATTAATGCTATAAATTTTGGTTAATATATATTAATTTAAATTTTCATGTTTCTTTATTTGGTGATAAACTTCCCTTATGAAAATGTGATCTTTTCACGAGCTCGTCGCAAGCTCGTACGAGCTCGTATGAGCATGTAACATGCTACTTGCGATCTTATTTACAGACATGGTGCTCGTCGCGTGCTCGCAGGAGATTGTATACATTTTTACCTCATTTTATCTGAAGGGAAGATCGTGCAAGCTCGTGCAAGCTAGTTGCTTTTACGAGCTCACGACGAGCTCGCTATAAGCCAACAAGCACAAATTTTAGATCATGTGTTTATATATAATTAAGGGTTTATATTTATATGTATATATATATATTTATATATATATACATATAAATATTAATTATTAATATAATTATAATTGTTATATAATTGCACCGGGAAAGTAATACCTTCCCCTGCAGAAATAAATCCAAGCATTTTTTCATTCTTAAGAATTCTTTAGAATTCCAAGGAAGCTCAATGTTTTCTCTTTTGGAAAAAAATTGGATTTCCTTGGAATGAAAACTCCTAGAAATTCCATGGAATTCTCAAGATTGTTTTTTGGATAAAGTTTGGAAGACATTGGATTTGAAATCCATCAAAATCCAATGTTTTTCCCTGTACATAAACATTGAATTTCTTTGGACTTCTACTCTCTGTCCATCAGCATACTTCGGAAAAGCTTGGAAAAGCTTGGACTTAAATTCTTGATCAGAAAAAAAAAAGTCCAATGTTTTCCAATGTTTTCACAATTGGAAAAGGATTGGTATACTTTGGACTTATTTACTACTTCTACTGCTGCTGCTACAACTACTACCACTACTACTACTACTTCTACTACAACAACAATAGAAACTGCTGCTGCTGTTACTATATATACTACATGTACTACTTCTACTACTAATGCTGTTACTACTACTACTGTTGCTCTACTACTACTACTGCTGTTGTTGCTGCTGCTACTACTACAAGCGCTACTTCTACTACTACTACTGCTATTGCTGCTCTACTACTACTACTACTGATTTAGTTGCTGCTGATACTGCTGTTACTACTACATGTACTACTTCTACTACTACTTCTGTTACTACTACTACTACTGCTGCTGCTGATGCTGCTCTACTACTACTACTTCTACTACTGATTTAGTTGCTGCTGATACTGCTGTTACTACTACATGTACTACTTCTACAACTACTGCTGTTACTATTACTACTACTACTGCTGCTGCTATAATACTACTGCTGTTGTTGCTACTGCTGTTACAACTACATACACTACTTCTACTACTACTACTGCTTTACTACTACTACTACTACTGCTGCTGCTCTACTTCTAATATATTTACTACTACTGCTACTGTTGCTGCTGCTACTGGTGTTACTACTACATGCATTACTTCTACCACTACTGCTGTTTCTACTGCTACTGTTACTGATCTACTATTCCTACTTCTATTAGTACTGATGTTGTTGCTGCTGCTACTTCTGTTACTACTACATGCACTACTTCTACTACTATTGCTGTTACTACTGCTGCTCTACTACTGCTGATGTTGTTGCTGCTGCTACTGCTGTTACTACTACATGTACTACTTCTACTACTACTACTGCTGCTCTACTACTATTACTACTGCTGTTGCTGCTGCTCTACTTCCAATACTTCTACTACTACTACTGCTGTTGTTGCTGCTGCTACTGGTGTTACTACTACATGCACTACTTGTACCACTACTGCTATTACTCCTACTACTGTTGCTGCTCTACTCTATATTCCTACTTCTACTAGTACTGCTGCTGTTGATGCTGCTGCTGCTACTGCTGTTACTACTACATGAACTATTTCTACTACTACTGCTGTTACTACTACTACTGCTGCTCTACTACTACTCATGTTGTTGCTGCTGCTACTGCTGTTACTACTACATGTACTACTTCTACTACTACTACTGCTGTTACTAATACTACTACTACTGCTGCTACACTACTGTGGCATCATGCAGCAGTGAGAACAACAACCATTAATAAAATTAAAAAAGAAATTATAATAAAATTAACATTGATTGAACATTGATAATAATAATATAAATAATTTATCACTGTTTCCTTTGAATTGGCTACAAAGTCAAATGATGTTCAAACACCTGTATAATAAACACAATGTGCATGTATCAGATACAGATTTCCAAAATACTAAAAACACAGAACGGTCTTAATGTAGCCCTTTGTATTGGCAAGTCAGGATAAATTCCCAAGAGAATCATTTCCAGATGTGAGGTGATAAGAGGATTATGTCCATCTATTGGCCATACATTAGTGGTACATTTAGCATAATATACTCTGAATTAACCTTAATGTTACCCCTGATCTGAAGAGAGTTGATTGGTTAAACAAAATACCGGCCATTTTGAATATTTCTAACATGTTGGGCACATGTATTTGTTTATTATCTTATTTAATGAAGTACTAAATTGTGAAATCATTTGTATTGAAACTCTTGATTCTGTTGGATACAAGTGACTGGCTATATTTTACTGAAGGTTAATAAATAAGACAGAAGCTTGACAACAGTACTGAGTAGAATGAAATGTGATGTTTACAGTCAGGTATGTACTAATCTACTTCAAATTATCAATACAAGTAATGTTCATCAAAGATTGTGAAATGTCTCAGATTGCCAGTGAATTAATTTTATATTTATTTGAAAGTAGAAAGCTTAGACTTATTGTTCATTATATTTTGGAAAGTTTGACTATTTTAAAAGCTGCTGAAGCAGATGTCAACATCTTCCTATAATCATTTGGCCTATTTCTGCTGTTATGGACACCCATGGTGAAGAAGAGATTTATCCAAACCTCTTTAAAACAGATGATATAAACAACTCATAAATATGACTTAATTGTTCTTAAACATGACTTGTATATGTTTTCACATGACAGTGATTTAAATTCACTTGTAATAAACTTAAAAATACTTTTTTAGAACTGAAAGAGACTGCTTTCATTAGGGGCCATGAGGGGCTGGTACCAGACAAACCAGGAGATGAAGTCTTGGAGGAAACATGTTCCATATTTAGCATGTAAAAGTAAGTTTCCCATGTATCTTTGGTTAGACTTAGAGTATATACATTTCCGAATTGCAGTAGACATTAAGCTACTAATTCTCTGATAACTAGTTTACTGTTCCAAATTGAAATCAATAATAAGAGCAACTAGTCTTATCTGATAATTCTGCTCTCCTTTTTAAAAAATATGTTGAAAAAGTAGATTGGCCACATTACATTTAGGCTAGAATTGCAGCACTTGGCTAATTGTCATATTTTATCCACCTTTAAATTCTAGATTTGCCTTTAATTATTAATCTTAAAGTATATGGTAAACAGGAATATGATCTGTGTATTTTCTTTCAGAATATGTCAGACCTTAGCATGAACCAAGAAACACAGGATGAACACATTACCGGGAACCAAGATTTATGATTCTTTCATATGGTTATATGCACTATAAGTACATTATTTTGTAGTGTTTTTTATTTTAATGATTGTAAAATGGTTTAAGTTTAAATCTATCATATTTATGTTATTGGGCAGATGTTGAAATGATGCAAATTCAACCTGTAAGAACATCCGATTAATTTTAAATATATTTTTTTCTAAAAGAATAATTTAGTTTAAACACAACATATCAAGAATACTTTGTATAAGCCAGTGTCAAATAGGTTGCTGTAAAATTTATTTTATTAAAAATAAAATAAAAAATATGAATATTTTATTATCATTGTCACCAGCAATACAGAGACAATGTTCATGATCACTGTAAAATGTTTCTCATACGCGCTTGTTTGACTTGGATCAATGTTTACAGAAACAAAAATTCAGATGTCAAATTGTATCATTCACCATGAAAAACAGTCAGAATGTCTGTGTTTTACTGAGTCTGCTCACAAGAACTTGACATATTTTCTTTTTACAGTACTTACTAAAACTGTATCAATTTCAGACAGCCTCAACAAGAAATACCATCTTTAAAGATTTTTAAAAAAATTCATATGGGGAGTGGGTGTCAATGGATGCATTTTACTTTGTTATCAATAAAATGCTTAGATACTTCTGTCCTTTAGCTCATCTGTATCAAAATACAAAAGTAAGAAACATGTAGTGGTTTTTATCCTTTATTCCAGTTATTTAGTTACAATACGTCAATTACTAAGTGGTTCAGTCCTTCTATTAAGTTAAGTCTAGGCCAGCACCAAAGCCACAGCAACAACAGTTTCAAGAGCAAGATTCAAAACTGAAGGCTCTTGAAGAGGGGATGTCGCGAATGGCAATGGGATTGGAGAAAGTGGCCAGTGAAGTGAGGTGGGTTGCAGCTGAGGTCAAGCGAGTCAACCGATCACGGCAGTCACTGTCCCGAAGGTCCTTTTCCCCCAAGGGATCGAAAGTGTTCTATTGTTGGAGTGCGAAGCATTTTAAGCAAGACTGTCCCATGTACCAAGAAAAACAACGACATGTGTCACTCAAAGCCGATCAGGATGATTTAAACGCCTCGGGTCGGGAAAGGAGGCCGAAGACCGACCCAGGGAACAGAAAATGGCCATGTTACAAGCCAGCCGATGGGACTCAAGGAACCAATTGGGCTTTGGTGAAGACGGAATAAAAATGGGACTCAAGGAAGACCATTTTGGCCAGACCAATAGTAGAGTACAAACAGGACTCAAGGAAGACGTTTCTACTCTAGAAATCACTGAACCAAGTAAAAAGGCAGCAAATTGTACATGGAATGGGTGTTGGATGCCCATCAAACGGTTTCTCCACAGGGGGGTATATCACGACCCCAGTGATTTGGCAGGGATAGCAAACACGTAGAATTCATTGAAAGACCCTGAAACTGCAGTGGAGGTGACCATCATTTAAGATAAGCTGTATGAATCACTGAGGGATGAACCTCAGAAGATAAAGGACATCCGGATGCAAGCAGCAGGGCATGAGATGGTGATGAAAGGGTTCGTGGTGGGATCAGTACCATTGAGACTGGGTCATAAAATTTATAATGAAAAGCTGCATGTGGCCCCTAAGGAAGACGATATTGCTTGGGTTTGATTTTCTGTTCAAGCATGGAGCCAACCTGAACATGAACACAATTAAGGGGGAGAAGATACCTATGAGGGTTGGCAATCAAGCCAAAACTCTCAGAGTAGCACACGTAACAGTAGTGAAAAGGCGAGTGATCACACCACATTCCATACTTAAGAGTTCAATGCAAACTAAGTGACAACATGTCAGACTATGTGGTGGAACTGACTGAAGGATTGAAAGTAATGATCCCCATGACCATGCACCGTTAATCTGTGTTGCAAATGTGACTGACAATTACCACGTCGTGAAGAAGGGAACAGAGATACAACGGCTGTGGAAGCAGAGGTCACGGAAGAAGTACATGAAGTTGTTGCCCAGGGAACGCGACAGTACAATGTTTACCACGGAGTGCAACAAGGGGCTAATACCGTACCAGATCATATCAAAGGGATATTGGAATCTTCAAGGGACAACTTGTCTCCACAACAGTTTGAAGAGTTAAAGCATACTCTTTGTGAGTTTCAGGATGTCTTTGCTGAACACCCATATGATTTGGGAAGCTTCACAAAAATCGAACACCAGATCGGTACGGGAGACACCAAACCACTGATGCAGAGAATGCGACGCACACCATTCAAATTTGCAAGGGAAGAAGAAGCCGAACTGACCAAGATGCTAGAGGCAGGGATCATACAGACATTTCAGAATGGGCATCGGCTCAGTAAGGTTTTGTATTGACTATCTGGCACTAAATGCAGCGATAATTAAGGATGTATACCCCTTGCCATTGGTCGATGACTGCCTTGACACCCTTGCAGGAAATCAGTAGTTCTCCAAGTTGGCAGATTGGTATAAAGGACTCGGACAAGAATAAGACCGCATTTATCACAAAGTATGGATTGTATGAGTATGTCAGGATGCCGTTTGGTCTGTGTAATGCCCCAGCCACCTTCACACGGGCAATACATCTGGTCCTGAGAGATTTAAACTGGAAAACAGTCCTAGCTTTTCTAGATGATATTCTGGTTCTAGGACGTGACTTTGAAGATCATCTTAGGAACCTCCGAGATGCATTGCTGCAGCTTCGAGAGTTTGGACTTAAACTTTAGCCAGGAAAGTGCATTTTCTTTCAAAGGAAGGTAGAGTTTCTGGGTCGAGTGGTTAGCCATTACACATTGGAGATGGCCGACAAGGACATCAAGGTAGTTCAAAAGTGGCCAGTCCCAAAGGGACCTGGGGTTATAACCCGGAAGATCACCCCCTACTTGTACAGAGTTCAGCTCAAAAATGCAGTGCTAGTCACCAACCATGATGGGATGAAGCTGGGCAGGGATCGGAATCTGCCCGCCTGGATTAAACGATTCTCAACGGGAGATGGACAGCCTCTAGACCTCGAGGATAATGATATTCGTTGTACTTGTAGAGAGCTTTGGGGAGGAGAATTTATAATCCAGTGTGACTACTGTTCCGAATGATAACTGCGTAGATATTACCCCCTTGGAGTCCATCAGCATCGATAAATATAGATGTCCATTGTGTAAAGGTGTACCCAATATGTAACATCTTTCTCATGTTAGGTATATATGTTTTGCAGGAATGCACAGACTAGAACCTACCTTGAAGAAGGATTTCCGAGTCAGTGTGGCACACCATACTGACTCCGGCAGGCTGCTGGACCCCAAGAAGTTGGCCGAGGGCCTGTTTATGTGCAGGGGAATCACAACTGTTGAAGTTCAACAGATTCTGCTAGGCCAGGTGACTGTAGCGAAGCGGCAGAAGTCCAACAAAT
The DNA here is from genome assembly GCA_037043455.1 of Cyrtodaria siliqua. NCBI lineage: Eukaryota > Metazoa > Mollusca > Bivalvia > Adapedonta > Hiatellidae > Cyrtodaria > Cyrtodaria siliqua. The sequence continues at coordinate 137,393 of JAWPHD010003051.1, read as the reverse complement.
GGCTGAAAGAGGCGGTCAGGGAAGCCGTTGCATTGCTTTCGAATTCCTGGATCCCCCGAGAATATCCGAAAGATCCATGTGCGCACGACAAAACAGGCACAGAGGAGCCATAGTCCGACCAGAGACATCCGCCTAAAGCAAAACCTGCGCTTGGAAACCCGAAAAGAAACCATTACGTCGGCATTTCCAGCAGCAGGTAGCACTTCTCGAGAGGGAGCCAGGGATGCACCTTTGAAGAGCTTGGGCCTGATGGACAGGAATTGGAACACTGGCAACAGTACAAGCATGGGGGCTAGAGCCGAGCACATCACCCCAATGTTTTCTAGAGGGGACAGGGATTTCCCTCCATTGCATGCAGACGGGTCTCGAACGGTTGACCAACAGCCATTATTGCTGCCTTTTGGAGATTTCGAGGTGCGAGTCTCAAACAAAAGCCAAATTAGGATAGAGAATCAAGAAACAAAGCCCTCTACGATTCATTGGCCGGTCATGCTGCCAGTAGAGAACTTCGAGGTGCAGGTCCTCTCTACACTCAAAGCCACGTATATGGCAGAAGTGACTGAGTCCAGTGGGAGCTCACCATCTATGGAGGATTCCCCCAAGGGGTCGTGGAGGCGCGATACTGGAGAGGGACTAGGGATATCCCCTGGCGGAACCATCTTCACCTAAGAGGAGGATGACCCTGGATATCCAGGACCCTTCACCTAAGAGACGGGGACCTTCCGAAAAAAGACGGACTCGTGCATCTGTCAAATGCACCCCAAGGGCTCCCAGGGAGGAGCAACAGGAAGTGGACCCGTAGGAAACTCCCAGGGAGGAGTTCACGGATTCTAGATATACTGAAGACCTGGGAACCTTGACCTTCTGGAACTCCAACTACAATAGGCCAGAGGATGTCGACAGGCCAAGAAGGAAAAGGAAACGAAAGACCCAGGCTTGCAGGATATCTTGGTGTTCAATGGAGACCAGCTTCCTGAAACAGCACCTTATCGAGGAACATCTACCAGCTATTTTTGACGAGCGACTTGTCACATCTGTTGAGCTATGTCACCAACGGATTTCTGCGCTGATAATCCTCGCCAAAAATATACTGGGACCAAAGGCCAGATTGGAAGACCTGGTTATTGACTCTAACAAGCACAGGTTGATCTTCCCAGGGTGGGAGATCACCCCCACACAGACACAATCCATGGTGCAGATGTGTCTGTCACAGAAGTGGCCGATCCCAAACAAGTTTTCCCTGGAACCTATCAACTCTCCAGCAGCCTTATTCCATTGACGGTCTCTGTTGGCAATCGCGAGCTGCTCATCCAAAGGAGCGCTGGAGTCGTTGAGAGCTTCGTTCTCGGTCCATACTCAAGAAAGGGTTTCCCCTGTGATACCGTCTGGTGAAGAAGAGGCCACTGAGGAGGACAACCAATTTTTTCCCGTGGTACATAGGTATGACAGTCACTTCCACCTGGACAGAACAAGGGTAAAGCTGGGACTATCCAGAAGAGCAACGCTAACAGACGTGTTTCAAGCGGTTGTCCTAGACGACAATCAGTAAGGCTACCACCTGGAACTGTCAGGTTGCACAGTGGTGGTCTGCGATCCAGATACCTACCCATCGGGGAGGGAGATCCAGACATTGTCTGTCGGCGGAGCGGCGGTCGTAGTCGGGGTTCATCCGAAGACTATTTCAACTTCGGAGCAGTGACTGGCAATGCAGGAGTGCTCGAGGATGCTGTAGTATTGTGTGCTCTTTTTACGTTCTCTAAGGCTAGTCTTATCTAGCATACTTGTTATACCATTGTATGCGCATGACAGAACCGCTTGGACAGTTTAGAATTAAACATCATGGCTGTAACACGATTGTGTTAGTGGTTATTTCAATCCACCATCATCTGACTTGATTGTCATCATATAATATAACGAACAATATTACATGGTGTCAGAAACGGGATTTATAAAACAATATGGATTTAGCAGGAATTATTTCACCACAGATGGACTGGAATGCATCAAACTTGCCGGAGGCATGGGAGAAATTTGAACGCCATGCTAAGTTAATATTCACCGGACCACTTAAAGGCAAAAGTGATGAGGAGCATCTCTCCTATTTGCTATTGTGGGTGGGAGACAAAGGAAGGGACATCCACCATATGTGGACAGATATCTCCATTGAGGATGCAAAAAAGATGAAAACATTCTTTGACAAATTCAAAGCGCACGTGCAACCGAAGCTAAACCCAATATTTGCATGCTACCAGTTTAATAACGAGGTTCAGGGGAAAGAAGGCATAGATTCTTTCCTCACGAGGTTAAGGCTGATGGCTACAGACTGTAACTTTCACAATAATGATGAAATGATACGAGACCGTCTTGTGTTTGGAACAAATTCTCATAAAGTTCGAGAACGATTAATCAACGTTGGATCAGAACTGACTTTGGATAAAGCCATCCAAATTTGACAATCCTATGAATATTCAATGATTCAGCTGAAACAAATGAGCATTATTAAAAGTGCCAACAAAATTCATTATGTTAAAGGACAAAAAACGTATCATCAAAAGGAAATCAACAGGCAAAATCATCGCCATTGGGAGCAGTAGGTGGGAGACCGGAACCAAGTGCGCAACGACAAAGTGTTTCGAACAGGACAGCCCGAGTAAACATGTGTGGGAACTGTGGCAGACATCATGAAAAATGTGACTTGTGTCCAGCAAAAGGAAGGACATGTAATAAGTGCCATAAAGTAAATCATTTCGCTTGTGTATGCAGATCTGTACACGAAGTACAAGTGGACGATTACCATTTAAACGTAGATGAGCCCGAGGACTTCTACATAGACACGGTAACACATACTTATTCTCATAATGAGAGTTTTTGCTGACATTCACATTGAAAACTGCCGAACCCCACTCAGTTTTAAAATTGGCACAGGTGCTCAGGTTAACATACTTCCGTTACAAAAGTTTCACTCTTTAGGCATTAATCACCCTATGAACGTCCCCGCTAAACAGCTTTCCTCTTACACAGGGAACCCCGATAATGCCTATACAGAGATAAGCATGTTCTCCAAGACTAGTCTTATCTAGCATACTTGTTATACCATTGTATGCGCATGACAGAACCGCTTGGACAGTTTAGAATTAAACATCATGGCTGTAACACGATTGTGTTAGTGGTTATTTCAATCCACCATCGTCGGACTTGATTGTCATCATATAATATAACGAACAACATTACAGATGCCGGTAGTTGTGAAACTCGGAGAAGTGGGATATGACCATCCAAAACAATGGTTCTACCAGGAAGAGCAGCTGGAGGCAGTCCTCAGGCTTTTGGAACCGGATCACGTGCTTGTGATCCACTGCCGGGGCATGGCCAGTGACCCAACCGGGTTCGAAGTGATTATGAGATGCCTGTATCTGCTAAAGGCTTACATTCCTTCAAGTCAAAAGATTCATCTCCACTGTTTCACTGGATCCAAGGAGGTGGTGGACAGATGGCTTAAGGAATTCTCATCCACCATGTTTGGCTTCACGGTGCAAGTCGGAAAGTTTAACCCCGATCAGGTAGAGGCTTTAAAGAGTATTCCAACCGACAAGCTCCTGCTAGAGACAGATGGACCCTACTTCCCGGTGTCTGCAGACTTTCCCGTTAGTGTGCGGCAGTTACTAGGTTTTGTGGCTGAAGCCTTGACCCCACTAGTAGGTTTACCCATGGAGGAAATCTTGGAGGTGACAGCGAGTAATGCCACTACTGCAATGGTAACCTGTCTCTACTGCAATGGTAACTTGTAAAGGAGGACAACAGTGGGTCTACTGAAAATAATTGGGCCAGGGAGTCCCATTACGGAACGATGTGGCCAGGGAGTCTCATTTAACATCTTGTGATGAACAAGTAGCGATCACGTTAGACCAGGGAGTCTAATCTAACATCTTATAGTTCATGTTTAATTTGCCATAAATGGAGCGCAGTGTTCCATTTGGGTACTCTGGTTAACCTATTTATTTAATTGGAGCCTTGGTGTCAAAGTTAGATGCCATGGTGTTTCACTATTCCTTAGCTTCTTATGGAATATATTTCTCAGTATAGGGATTCAGTAAAGTTGGAGCAATGCTGTTCCAATCACCTTGTGGCACTTGATTTGTCAATCGGGGGGGATGGGGGCACTTGATATGTCAATCGGTGGGTGGGGGGGAGGGGGGTGTTCTTTCACTCCTTTGCGTCCCCTACATATACTGATGGTACCATCTGGAGACCAGTCCAACATACGGGCAACTTCGCCAGGTTCCCATCAGAACTTTGTATAACCCCAGACAAGAAGGACGTATGTCTTCCAGGATCTCATCCATCCATTAGCATAGCCAAGACCAGGGCGCCGCTGATACTGGCTGATCGATAAGTCATACCTCTAATTTTCTTGGAAATACAAGAATTGAATTGGTTTTTACGGCGCACCAACACATGAAAGGTTATATGGCGCCTAACAGGAATGAACATGCCAGGCTCATCCTCCATTTACATCAAGATAAAATATGGAGAATGGGCCTAGAACCTTTTAACCTGCAGAGTTGCTACAAATTATATAGTAGACACTCTATTTTCTATATGTTAGACCTTAAAGTAAATGTGTTGTTTTATATTTTCAAGCATGAAGTGTTCCCTTCGTGTGTGCCACCAGAAGCGACCGAAGCGTGCAGCAATTGAGAAGGCTACACGAGAGGACGTGCCCTGTACATTTTTGACGACTCCCTGACGAAGCACCAGAAGTCGGAATCCCATCAAGAAGCAATGGCATTTGAAGCCAGCAGGACATGCTTATCCAGACCAGCATTGACACCACCTTTAACCTAAACAAGCAGGCATTATTGGGGCTTTTTGGGTCTTGTACTGGCTGACTAAGAGGGAACTCCCACGTACAACCAACCAACAACCAAACCTTCGATGGAATTATGTTTTCTTTTACTTTGTTAAATTATCAAAATTAACTTCTTTATTTATGTCAATAAAATTGGAGACTGCATAATTATATATTCAATGTTTTTTCCGCTTTATATTTTGTTTAAGTAATGATATTCAACCGTCTTACTTATATTTTTTTTAAATTTTAGGTAAGGATATGGGAGTCAGCATACTGAGCAATCTGTTCAAAATTGCTTGTTTATATGTAAATAAATTGGAGACACTGTATATATATTCAACATTCAACATTTTTTCTACTTTCTACATTTTTAGGTAAGGATATTAAATACCATTCTTACTTAATTTTTTCATTTTATTTTAAATTTCAGGTAAGGATATGGGAGTCATACTGAGCAATCTGTTTCATGGACACAACGACAAGAGCGAGTCAGAGAGGTTTGGATCTCAGTTTCAAGCTCCTATCTTAAAGGCCCTGAAGCAGTCTCCTTGGTACACAACCATGGTGGATGAGACCACCGACAAACAAGTGGTCAAGGAAATGGTTGTTATGGACAATACATCAAGGATGGAAGAAGCCATACAGAATTCCTGCAGATGATCCCTCTTCATAACGGCACTGCAGACACCATAGCGACAGCACTGAAGGAGTACCTTCGACATGCCGATCTTCCACTCAACAAGAAGAGTGCGATTGGAAGTGGTGATGGGGCGTCAGTCATGCTCGGACGAAAAAATGGTTGTTTGTACCAAGCTACGAGAAGAGATACCCCATATTATCTCTAACCACTGTGTGGCTCATCGTCTGGCCTTGGCAGTGTCACAGTCCACAAAAGACATAACATACTTAAAGACATTTAAAGACATTTTGGATCAGCTTCATCGATTCTACAAGTACAGTCCAGAATGAACGGTTGCTCTCCAGCAGATTCAGATGCTCTATCACGACAAGACGTTGAAGATAATCCAGGCTAAGGATGTCAGATGGCTATCTCATGACCAGGCTACCAGGACACTGAAGAAGTGCCTTCCATCGGTGATCAGCAGTTTGGAACGTGAAGCACAGGATCGAAATGACGCACAGGCAATGGGGTTATCAGTCTTTGTGCAGACGTACAAGTTTGTGGGATTGCTACCGATGATGTGCGACATCCTTCCCCATATGTCATGTCTCTCAAAAGCATTGCAGGTACTTACAAATTTCCATGTAACTATATTTCTTACTATATATGCAATTGATGTTAATTGAAAAAGATACTGTGAGCAATAATTCAATAAGTAAAAAGTAATTAAATTTCTCCTGTATTATGAACTCTGCACACAAGTACAAGACAAACTGTTATAATTTCTAGTTGTTATGCATCATATTTAATTATATTCTTTTAAGGCTTGTGATGCAGTTTACACCAAAGTGAGACCACTGGTGAATGGGACGCTCTCCATCCCTTTTTTTCTCTTCTCTTTGATGTTCAAGTCAAATTTCTATATGAGCAAATTCATCCAAAGTATGTTCCACTGAGAAATTGCTGGATTGGAGGCAAAATTATTATTTTTATGTTTAAGGAGATACTTTAAAATTGAAAGATTTAAAACATCAAAGAAAAAACTTCTTTTAATTCTATTACTTTATCTAAAACTCTATCAGTAAATATAAATACGTCAACTCGAATATAACATGGTGGAAAATCTAAATTGTGACATAGAATTGTAAACTTTGCGGGCATTCTCTGGACATTTTTTGGCCAGGTAGGGCAACACTTGGTTAACGGCGGGAAGCCGTAACACACTCTCTCCAGAATGGATCTTATCTGTTACAAATCCATTTATCAGTGAGGATAATCAAGAACAACCTGCATATTACACTATCTATGTCGGCACATCATCGTCAAACCCATCAGCAGAACCTACCTTTGTTGCCCTTAGCAGAAAATATAAAGAAATGTGCAGGCTATATGCATGAAAATGCTTTTTTTTTTTAGAACAATTCCATTTGTATAGCCTTTTGATGGCATTGACACTACATCAGAGAGATGTCTTGCCGCATTTCATCTACATTTAGAAGGACATGCTTTGGTTTGGTACAACACATTTCCACTTCAAACCAAATCAGCAAATTGTGAAAAATGCCTTCAGAACAGAATTCTGTGGGCAGGATTACCCATCTCTGATTGCGGAAGCAGCCGCATATGATAACTTGAAACTGTTTAAAATTCCGACCATTGAAGAATTTTACTCATGATAACTTGAAACTGTTTAAAATTCCGACCATTGATGAATTTTACTCAATCATCCTTCAGAAAGGAAAGTGCTTAGGCAAAAGCGAGACATGCTGAACAAATTAATTGGTGGCCTTCCAGCACAATTGGTGTTTTTCGTGTGATTAGGCAGACCCGTCACATTCAGAGATGCCTTTCGTTCATCTAAAATCGAAGAAGTCCATGGATACCGACAAGATGTTGTTACAGGTAACAAGATGTTGTAATGGGTATCAATGTTGTTGGAGCTTCAGTTGAATGCCGTCTCCTCTACAACAAATTTAAAACACCAGGTAAATGACAAGGTTTGGAACAACCTCAAGGAGATCAGCAAAATCAGCCGACGCAATAACTATGTTTGGAAAGATGTCACTTGTTACAAGTGTGGTGGTGCTAAACACGTTAAAACACGATGTAAATGGAATGGGAAGGGTGGTAAACAAACAGAAACAACATGCCAATTATGTGATCAGAATGGTCATTCAGCAAAAAAATTGTGTTGACCTTGAAAGGAAAACAAAACCATTGCCAGATTCAGTATGCCAGCTGTGTGGGGACAAATCACAGCTCAACAATGTACTTTAAATGGGGACGGTCTAGGAATGAGGTGCAGTTCTCAGACCTAGATCACGAAGATTCCACTGAACCAGAAGAGGATGGCCAGCGCACAGATTGTATTAACCTTAACGTAAGACCCCAGAATTATGTGAAGTACATCATCTATTAATTATCTGAAGTCTTTTCTGAGTTAATGGCCACAAACATTGGATGACCATCACCCTTGACCTTGAACATGCAAAAATGAATTTGGCACACAACACACCGTCTACTGACAATATAAACAAACCATCATCTCAAATGGATTAGAAGTTATGAATTTGACACAGTTTAACATTCCATAACCTTAACCCAATAAACTTGACCATACACCTCCAAATTTAGTGATACATTTACAATTCACTGATGACACATACAAATGATGACACATACACATAAAAATCACCTGATATTCTTTAGTGGTTTAAAAATCATGAATCAGACACGAACAATTTACATGATCAAGGTATATCATGACATGACACAAATCATAAACCAGCCACAAACCATGAACCAGACACAAATCATGACATATGAAGTTAATTGAATTGAATTGGGTTTTAAGGCGCACCAACACATGAAAAGGTTATATGGCGCCTAACAGGCATAAACATGCCAGGCTCATCTTCCATGTACATCGAGATAAAATATGGAAAATGGGCCTAGAACCTTCTCACCCTGAACTGCAGAGTTGCTGCAAATTTTATCGTAGAAACTCCATTTACGCTGGAGCCACGTTTATTGTTTTTCTGCCACTGCTCTTTTGATGCGAGCGAGATGGCACCAGAAACAATGCAGGGATCATGATGAAGACCTTTCACATATGAAGTTAAAGCACACTTAGAACAACTCACATCAAGTGGTATAATTAGACATTCATACTCGCCATAGGCTTCCAATGTTGTTTTGGTCAAGTAAATTGATGGGATAATGTTGTATTTGAACTTTTGTAAGAGTCTTTGTATTGGAAGCTGGTTGATGGGCATGTGCACATGTTGTCTGTCATCCGTTTCCTATTCTGTGTTAACATGCATGTTGCGTGTAAACACAACCTGGTACAGATTAAAGGTTTCAAATGTTACTCATGGATCATTCTGCCGTTATTACATTCCACAAAGAGGCCATCATAACAATAATAATGATTATCAGAATCCTCGTATTCAATAATCTCATTTAAATTTATCATCTTGCATTTTTAGTACTTTGATTCATTAATAAGTACAAAAGTTATCCCCCTTGATCACTCTTCAAGAGAGATAAACAATCGAAAGTGCGCCCTCTTGTGAAGGTTTGTTGATCAAGAAAAAAGCTTAGCTACAATTCAGAAGTTTAAATCTACGAAATCTACGGTTTATCTTACTCATCCACCATCACACGGTACAATTATGCCAGGAAAAAGACCGGCAAGGCAGGGTACAGCTGCAAGAGCTCCCGGGATAAAGCGTAGGAGAGTATTATCGGCGCCACAACAGGGCAGCAGCGGATCTTTGACCACGCCCATGCAGAAACAAGCGGCGGCCACACATAGTGCTAGGAAAACGGCTGCACAAAATAAGCCGTCGGCAACACACACCAAGCCGAAGCCTCAGATAGTTGACATGGAAAGCGGAAGTGACCGCTCAGGTAATGATAGTGACGATTTAGTGGGTGACGTCAATGGTATGTTCCAAAACGTAACAACATTAAAATTCCCAGATGCATATGGTTTTGATAAAACACCAGAGCTACAGGGTAGCGTATTCGATCCAGTTGGCATTCACGTACCTCTTAAAGTTAAAGAAAACAAGAGGTCAATGACCTTGAAGCTCTACTGATAGATTTTGATAGCTAGGTCAGCATTCCCGTGAAGTTTCATAAAATCTGTCAAGTAGTTTCAGAGGAATGAATGAATGAATGGTGTTTTACGGCACGTCGACACATAAATAGGTCATATTGTGCGCAAAAATTGATGAAAAATGAAGTATTATTTAAAAATTAGTGTAAATATATAAAGATAAAACTATTAAAAAATAAGGGATGATAAGGTGTTATATAAACTATGTATGTAAATCAACAAATGCCCGTATAAACAAGTAAATATATATAAGAACACATTATAATGATTTATATAGTCTGATCTCTTTTAGGAAATCTAAAACAAGATTAAAATCTACGGTATCAAATAACTCTTTCATAGTATTAACATTGTAGTACCTTTGACGCATAGAATCAAAGTCTACACATTCCAACAAGATGTGTTTAACCGTTAATGGTGCAAAGCAGGGTATACATTCTCGTAATTGCTCACCTTGTAATAAATATTAATGAGTATAACGTGTATGCCCTATCCTGCACCGGGCTAGGATAACTTCCTCTCGACGAATGGGTCTACTAGAAGAACGCCATTCTCCGAGTAACGGTTTAATTGAATGGAGTTTATTGTTAACTGACAAATCCCAAGCGGTTTGCCAAGAGTTACGAATATATGTGTTAATACAACTTTTAAAATCAGTATAAGGTAATTTGGTATTAGATATATGTAAATCTAATGCTGCCTTAGCAGCACTATCAGCTCTATCATTACCACGTATTCCTACATGGCTTGGAAGCCAGCAGAAAATAATAACACTATCAATTATAAGAGAATTGTACTTTTCTAAAAGTTGAAGCACAACTGGGTTATCATGTTTCATATTACCCAGTGCTTGAAGAGATGAAAGGGAATCAGAAAAGATTACAAAATGGTCATCATCAGATTCCTGAATATAATTTAAGGCAAGTTCAATTGCCTTAAGTTCAGCTGAAAAGATAGAGGCCTTGTCAGGCAGGCATCTCTTTATGCTGTGTTTGTGAATAACAGCTGCTGCAGCTACCTTATCTCCATCTTTAGAACCATCTGTGTATATATGTTGAAAGTTACTGTATTTCGATTTAATTTCATTAAATTTGCTTTGAAAGACAGTATGGTCAGTACTGGATTTGTTATTATTACAAAGATCAAAAATAATTCTTGGTGTTTCCAAAGTCCACGGTGGAATTTGTGGTACTTTGTACTTGGCAATCAAATTTAGGTCGATTTCAGTGTCTCTTAATTTGGGTTTAATACGAAGACCAAATGGTCGATTGGCCTTCGGTTTTCGATCAAAAAGTGGTTCACAACTAGGATTAAAAACATTATCGAAAGTTGGGTTTGAAGGGTTAGACTTTAATTTAATGGCGTATTGAAGAGCTAATTTGTCCCATCTATGAGACAGTGATGGTTCATTAGCTTCAACATATAGACTTTCGGCTGGTGATGTACGAAAGGCACCTATGGCGAGTCGTAATCCTTGATTTTGTATAGGGTCGAGCATCTGCAAGTACGACTTGCGAGTCGATCCATATACTATCGAGCCGTAGTCCAACTTGGATCTGATAAGAGATCTGTACAGTCGCAAGAGGACTTTTCGATCTGCTCCCCAATTAGTGTTTGCAACAACTTTAAGTAAGTTAAGAGTTTAAGGCATTTGGCCTTCAAGTATTTAAGGTGTGGTATAAACGTTAATTTACGGTCGAAAATAAGACCAAGGAATTTTCTCTCATCTACTACTGGTATTGTTGACCCATCCAGTGTTAGATGAGGGTCTTCATGATGTTTACGAAGTTGACAAAAGTGCATACAATTAGTTTTAGATTTAGAAAATTAAAACCATTTTCATCAGACCAGGTCTGAAGTTTATTGAGACATTGTTGTAATTGTCTCTCGATAGTATTCATGTTTTTTGCACGATAACATATAACAAAGTCGTCAACATATAGCGAACAATCCACACCTGGATTGATGCATTTTCCTATACTGTTAATCTTTATATTAAAAAGTGTGACAGATAGTATGCTGCCCTGTGGAACACCCATCTCCTGTTCATGAATATCAGAGAGGGTTGAACCCATTCGGACACGAAACTGTCTATCATCTAAGAATTTCTCTATAAAAATGGGTAATCGGCCTCTAAGACCAATGTCATGTAGATCATTCATAATAATGTACTTCCATGCAGTATCATAAGCTTTCTCCAAGTCAAAAAATACAGCGACTAAATGTTCTTTTTTTATGAAAGCTTCCCTAATAAACGATTTAAATCGTATGAGATTGTCTGTTGTGCCTCGTTGGCGCCGGAATCCACTTTGATACTTTGTTATCAGTTTGTTGGACTCCAGGTACCAAACGAGTCTCTCATTAATCATTCGTTCCATGGTTTTACATATAAACTCGTTAAAGCGATTGGGCGATAATTTATTGGGTCCGTATGATCCTTTCCAGGTTTGGGGACTGGAATAACGATTGCTTCCCGCCAAGAATCGGGGAAGATTCCCGTCACCCAAACGTTATTAAATATATCAAGAAGGGTAGAGAGACAGGATTCAGGTAAATGTTTTAGTAATTGATAATGTATATCATCAGGACCAGCTGATGTATCATGAGCCTTTTTAAGGGACTCTCGGAGTTCTTTGAGAGTGAATAGTTTATTGTATTTCTCCAAGTTTTTCGACTTGAAGTTCAGCTTCCTCTGTTCTTTTAGTTTCTTTTTTTTCAGAAAATTTGGTTGACAATTTTCAGAAGAAGAATTTTTTGAAAAAGTTTCTGCCAAAGTGTTTGTAATATTTTTGACAGACGTTATATCTCCATTATCTGTTTTAAGATGATTTACAGGACTACAATTACCTTTACCACTTATTTTCCGGACCATGTCCCATGTCTTCTTAAGAGATGAGCGAGAATTCAGCCTAGAGACGTAAGATCTCCAGGATTTCTTCTTGCTATACTTAATAGTACGACGGGCTTTCGCACGAAAAACTCTAAAGTTATCTAAATTTGTTTGAGTTGGCTGCAAGTTAAAATTATTTAATGCAGCTTTACGATCGTTGACTGCCTTTTTGCAGTCATTGTCGTACCATGGTTTATGTGGGCGTTTAGGATTTGCCAAGGTTTTTGGAATAGTTTGATCAGCTATATCGTGAAGAGTTTTGGTAAAAAGAGCAGTTGCGTCTTCGACATCCTCGAAAACGGAAGGCTTTAATTGTTCCTCGCAAAGAGATTGAAACGTAGTCCAATCAGCCTTGCGAAGTTTCCATCTTTGCGTTTTTTCGAGAAGTGGAGGGCCGATATTTTCAAGAAATATGGGGAAGTGGTCACTTCCACAGAGGTCGTCTCCAACACTCCACGAAAAATCCATCAAAAGCATTGGATCGCATATTGTTAAATCAATGGAAGAATGAGAGCCTGTAGCAGGATGTAAGTAAGTATGTGACATTATTAAAAAGACACAAATTGTTTTTGGCTAAGAAATCCTCAATTTTCTTGCCTTTATCGTTTATATCTTTACAACCCCAGATGTAGTTGTGTGCATTAAAATCGCCCAAGAGTATAAAAGGTGATGGCAATTGTGCAACTAGGTGATTTAGATCTTTAGGGTCTAGTGAAGAACTAGGTGGTAAATATAAGGAACATATTGTTATGACTCTGTCCATAGTAACACTGACCGCAAAAGCTTGCAAATTTGTTTTCAACGTAACAGGTCTGTGAGGAATGTTTCGATTAACGATTATCGAAACTCCACCAGTCGCCTTGTCCCCGGTATCACAAATATGATTGTATAGTGAGTATTGTTTAAAAGATATCTTATCACTTGTTTTCAAGAATTTTTCTTGAAGACAAAAGCCAATAGGGTTATGTTCATTTAAAATTAAGCTGATTTCATCATAATTTGGTTTCAAACCTCGACAATTCCATTGAATGATCTTATTAGTTTTACCCATTATTTAGCGCTAAGGCAGTTTTTAATTTTATTTTTATTTTTGGCCTTAGATTTAGGAGAGGTCTTAGGCGACTCATGCAGCGACATCTCCACCGATAAATCCTCCCTGGAAGAAGTCAGCTGAAGGGGTACGTCAACTAACTTTTCATGAGAGGATGGAAGTGGTAGTTGAGCTGCTGGCTCTGAAATGTCCATGAGCTGTTCGAATTTGTTATGCAGCTCAATAGGGCCGCTAGACACCTTTGGCTGCTCCTTGTGCTCCCTAGTTGGAGAAGCACTAGGCTTTCCAACTTCCTTAGTTGGAGCAGCACTACGCTTTCCAACCGAGGAATATTAGGCTTCACGACTGGGGAACTACTAGACTTCAAAGTCTTAGAACAACCCGCTTTCCAATTCTGAGAAATTGACATGCTCTTGACATTGCCAGAGCTTGCCGATTTTGTGTTGGATTTAAATGAAAAAGTTTGATTAGGTGAAAAGTTTAATTTTGGTTTGTTAAGTTGTATTTGTTGATTTTTGTTTGGGTTTGATACTGAGGAAGTATTCTTTGTATTTTGAATTTCTGACTGTGGTTCGTATTGCGTACTTGCATCCCTCCATTCTGTGTGTGTGGCTGTTGTTTTGAGAATAGATGCGTAAGAGGTCGGACTTGAAATTTTATATTTTTCTTCAATCAATTGTCTTGCTTCTGGAAATGGAATGTTTTGTGTATATTTAACTGTTAGGATTTCTTTTTCTTTTTTGAAATTTTCACATAATTTTGAATTTGCGTGATGTCCTAGACCACAGTTGGTACATTTGAGGTCGTTAGGACAATCTGATTTGTTATGCTTGTATGCAGACTCGCCACATTTACCACAACGTTCTTCTTTAGTACACCTAGTAAAGGTGGCCACTGGCAGCCATGTTTAATGTCGAATCAAAATAATGTTCGACAAGGATCAACATCTTGTCATGCTGATCATTTCAGAAAATGTCCCATATCAATATCACTTACAGTTTTCAAAAAGTAGTCGCTACAAACTTTTTTTAAAAATCTGTTTTTAACCATGGCGGCCATCTTGAATTTCCGGCCGACCTAAAATAAATCTGGGATCAATGAGACATCAAGAGCAACATTCCTGTAAAGTTTCATAAAAATTTGTCAAGTAGTTTCAGAGGAGTAGACGCTACAAGTTTTTACTATATAAATCTATGTAAACAAAGATGGCCGCTAGCGGCCATGTTTAAAGTCGCATCGAAATAAATTTCGACAAGGATCAACATCATGTCATGCTGATCATTTTAGAAAATGTCCCATATCAATATCACTTACAGTTTTCAAGAAGTAGTCGTTAAAAAATTATTTATTTTTAATCTATTTGTAGCTGTGGTGGCCATTTTGAATTTCCGGCGAGCCTAAATATTTCTAGGATCAACTAGACATCAAGAGCAACATTCCTGTGAAGTTTCATGAACATCCGTCTTATAGTTTCAGAGGAGTAGTCGCTACAAGTTTTTACTATATAACTCTATGTAAACAAAGATGGCCACTGGCAGCCATGTTTAACATCGAATCAAAATAATGTTCGACTCGGATCAACATCATGTCATGCTGATCATTTTAGAAAAAGTCCCATATCCATATCACTTATAGTTTTCAAGAAGTAGTCGTTACAAACTTATTTTTTAAAAATCTATTTTTAGCTGTGGTGGCCATCTTGAATTTCTGGCCGATCTGAACTTTTGCTAGGCCCAATAAGACATAAAGAGCAACATTCCTGTAAAGTTTCATGAAAATCCGCCAAGTAGTTTCGGAGGAGTAGTCGCTACAAGTTTTTACTATATAACTCTATGTAAACAAAGATGGCCACTGGCAGCCATGTTTTACGTTGAATCAAAATGATTTTTGACAAAAACCAACATCATGTCATGCTGATCATTTTAGAAAAAGTCCCATATCAATATCACTTATAGTTTTCAAGAAGTAGTCGCTACAAACTTGTATTTTAAAACTCTATTTTTAGCTTTGGCGGCCATCTTGGATTTCACATCAACATGAATTTTTGCTAGGATCAACTAGACTTTATGGGCAACATTTCTGTAAAGTTTCATGAATATCCATCCAGTAGTTTCAGAGGAGTAGTCGCTACAAATAAAAGTTTACGGACGGACGGACGGACGGACGGACGCCGCACCACGGCATAAGCTCTGCTGATTCTGCTGATCTCTGATTGATCAGTCGAGCTAAAAATTGGGAAGGTGGGTTTGTGGATTTCCCAATGTTGCTTAAATCGGCTAGAGAAATTAAAGGTTATAGTGAGCACAGTGATCCCGGGGAAATCCAGATAAAAAATGGGTTGGTTTACGTTGAAAAGGTAATCTCGGAGCCCCCTCTTAAAATCGAGAAGTGGACTTCGCTTTCATGGTCTACATGAGTGTCATGCTGGAAAAGCACAGGACACGCTAGCAAGAATTACTCAAATACATGAGAGACATGCGATTAGCGGCGAGTTGGTCAGACGGGTGGATTAAATATGACGAGCAATTTTGTCTTAATAAAGTTAGGGACCCCATTCATCTTGGGGTGTTATCAATACTAAATACTGGCTCCTCTACGTTAACAGCTGTTCCGAGTCTAGACCAACATTTAATAAATATTCAGGTCATTTCACCCCGAAACATGTTGGCATCCATAAGCCAAATTTTCACAGTGGGCCAAAACAACCCTTGACGGCAAATAGAACATTTAAACAACCATCAAGGCCAACTTCAAATTGCTGCAATTACTTCAATAATGGATCTGAATGCCCATTGTTCCCTCGTTGCAGATTCAAACATGTCTGTTCAAATTGTGGAGGGAAACATAGTAAAGTCAGCTGTAGTGTCAATTATCTCCAAACCAACAAAGGCACAATCAGTTATACACATCCACTGCCACGGATTGAAGAGATATTGGACAAACTTTCCAGGTCCAAATATATCTACTAGCATTCTTGACATGAAATCTGGATACCATCAAGTAGAAGTTACCGAGGATCGAAATACAGAACCGGTGGGTTTCTTTAAACTGAATATGGTAGGCTCCCATTTGGCTTAAATAACAGTCCTGCTGCCTACCAGCGATTGATGGAGCAATGTCTCTGAGATCTGCACATGGAGATATTACACAAGTTGGTCATATAACTAAAACCAAGATTATTGATGTCAATTCAGCTTTCTATGATAAGCAACAACAACTGAGATCCCATTTCTACAAACCACGCGACAATATTCATCTATCAAGATCCGGCATCAAACGTGTACTTGCAACTATAAACCAACATCTCCATATTGTGGACAACTTTGAGAAATCGGTCTTCGCCATCAGTCAATATGCCGGACCAGTTCCAAGTAATATTAACGAACAAAGAAGGACGGCAAACGGTAGCAATTATTTGCAACAGACCAAAGAATCACGTCATTTAAGATCCAGAAATTATTTAGGTGAAGATAGACAAAAACTAAATGGAGACCTATGGCTATCAAACAGACAACATCAACGAAAAAATGAAGACAGCAACGAAGATATAGATAATTACCAAAACCAGTACCATAGGTACCTCCGCCCAAGTCAACCTACTGAATATCAACTGAAGGAGTGATGTACGAAATGCGGCCTAACAAATCATACAACAGCAGAATGTCGACACCAAAACCAAGTTCAGTGTTTTAAGTGCAAGTTCTATGGCCACAAAGATTCATTGGGTTTGTGTTGGAAGAAATAGGACATAGGCAAATATGCCACAACTGACCGTGTAACATTAGATGAAAGTTTTACGTCAAACAGGTACACTGTATTAGACTGTGTATGTGACAAATGTGATCAACCAAAGTGTTTTTGTATGTCGATAACGATGAACACATTAATCAGTCAGAAAGTTATTGCATTTTGGATACAGATAGTACTGATAATGATAGAACAATAATTGAAGAAGAAATATTTACCGATCAAAATGACCAACACGACAATTATGACTTATCAACACTGTATGACACTTCTTATCAACATAACAGTAACATATACCATGATATAACACTTGATGAAAATTTGAATTACAATGTTACTTTATCCCTCAGTTCCCAAACTCTTTAAATTTTGGGTTAACATGCAAAGGCTTTAAAGTAGGCCACATTAATATTCAAGGTATACAAAATAAATTTGACCAAACGGATATAATATTAAATAATGCAAATAGTGATATTCATATTTTTTAACTAAGTGAAACAAAGCTTAAATGTTTTCATCCCGACAACTTCTTTCAACAATCAGTCATTTAGAAAAGACAGAGTTATTTCAAAAGAACGAAAGGAAGAATGGGTTGGAATTGTTGTCTATGCAAGGAATGGCGTTAAGGTTGAGAGAAGGAGTGATATTGAGACAAATGAAATTGAATGTTTATGGTTAGAAGTGTTTCCAAAAAATTCGAAGAGCTTCCTGGTAGGTATGATTTATAGGCATCCAAATAAAACTACTGTATCGAATGAAAATTTTGACAATTTAATAGAAAAGGTACTAGAATTACAAAAAGAGATGTACTTGTTAGATTTTAATAGGGACCTGTTCAAAGAATAGACAAAAAGTCTTGGTTAGAATATATGGAACCATTTGGTCTATTTCAAAAAATAACTTAAGTAACCAGGAAAGCCACAAATTCAAAAACCCTGATAGATCATATATACTGCAATGTGCAAGCAAATATTAGCTCTATTGATGTCCCTTACACAGGATTAAGAGACCACTTTCCTATATTTCTAATTCGAAAAACAAATTGTGCACAGCCTAAATTGTCGCATCATGCTATATCATACCGGTCTTACAAACATTTTAATGAGGACAATTTCATACACGATCTGCAGTCTGCACCATGGTTTATAAAGTATTTGATGACACAAACTAAATTGTAGACACATGGTCAACTACGTTTTTGGATATAATAGACAAACATTTGCCCATGAAATCACACAGGGTAAAGTATAAACAACAGCCAAAGTGGATAACTCCTGATATTATTGATGCCATAAAGACAAGAGATTAAATGATGAAAATCAATACAAAACATGCAGAAATAAAGTTGTTACACTTATTAAACAATCCAAAAGAGCACAATATTCAGCTTTGATAATAGAAAACAATAATAAACCTGGTAGTGTATGGAAATGATTCCAAGAAATACGAGTCCATAAAAGAAATAGCAACTCCAATATTTCTTCACTTAAAATTGACGACAATGAATTCAATGAGTGCAGCAAAATTGTAAATGAATTTAATAGGTTCTTTGTTTCAGTAGCTTCAAACATAAAAGAACCTGTTGTAAGGACGAAATTTTAAAAACTTAAATCTTTCTGTGATAGCAGGGTTCCTGAAGAAACCTTATTTAAAATTCCAGAAATTGCAAGGGAGAAAGTTGAAAAGTTCTTAAAAAATATGGATATATCTAAGGCCACTGGATGTGATCTTATTGGCCCGCGATTAATAAAAATTGCTGCCCCTCATATTACGGATAGTATTACTTATATATGTAATCAAGTATAAAGACTGCAGAATTTCTACATCAATGGAAAGAAGGTAAAGTAGCCCCTCTTCATAAAAGTGGGTCAAAAGATGATGTCAATAACTATAGGCCTATCTCAGTCCTTCTTATTCTCTCTAAAGTTTTAGAAAAACATGTACATGGCTCTTTAATGGAATTTCTTATTTTTTATAAATTACTTCAAAACACTCAGTCTGGCTTTAGGCCTAACCATTCATGCCTTATTAGAAATGATAAGCAACTGGCTTGAAGCAATTAATAATGGTCTTTCAACTGGAGTAGTTAAGATTGACTTTAAATAGGCATTGAATTTTGACCTTGTGGACCATAACATTCTTTTAAAAAGCTGAAACTCTACAAACTGTCAGATGATACTATATCATGGTTTTCCTCATACTTACTCAATCGAAAACAAAGAGTATCGGTCAACAATACTATGTCTGAAGATGAAATATTACAAACGGAGTTCCACCAGGCTCAATCCTGGGCCCTCTACTCTTTTTATTGTTCATAAATGAACACCGCTTTATACTGATCAAATAAATACTGATCTGTATGCAGATGATACTACCCTTTTTGATATTGGAGTTTCACGCTCTACAATTGCGAGTAACTTACAAATAGCATATGACAATTTAGCAAATTGGTGCAAATGCAATGGTACGCTAATAAATACTTCAAAGACAAAAGTAATGCTTATAACTACTCACCAAAAGAGAGCTTGTATGAATACTGACAACTTATATTTGAATTTAAACAATGATAGTCTGAATACAATAGCTAAAGACAAAATACTTGGTGTTTTTATAGACAATAACTTGACATGGACTTCTCATACAGATAAAATGATTTTTTTTTTTAAAAAATGACATCCAAAACTCAATTTTATAAACTTACATTCAACCCCATATAGATTATTGTAATATTGTATGGGGAGGTGCATCACAAATACACCTAGATAGAATTTACCGTCTTCAAAATGCGCATGTAAGATAATATTGGGCTATAATGTTGAGGATGTAGTAAGAGCATGCAAGAATTAAAAATATTAACAGTATTTGACCGATTATATCTGTGAAAAGCAAAGTTTATGTTTAAAGTATACAGATCTGAAACCCACCTCAGTATGTAAATGCAATGTTCAGATGTCGAATAGCAAATGAAAAATTACATATTTTGAGATCAAGTTATTGTTTTTCAAATAATTAATATCATTTTTTTTTTTTCTTTTTTTTCTTTTGTCTATGTTTTCAGGTATCTACATATATGTTATGATGTCATCATTTTTTTGTGCATGTTTTATGTTTCTTAATCATTATTATTATTATTTGTGTGTGTGATTTTTTTCTTTTTAACTACTTTTTCTCAACTTCTAAAAATAAAATGCTAGGCTAAAACCCATGAATTCTAAAAATAGACTGTTAATAATAAATAAATAAAAAATTATAAATATTATTTAAAACAATTTAAATGAAAATTAAATAAAAATAATAATAAATTAAATTATTTAAATACTTTTGTTAAAAGGTTGATTTTATTTGAGGTGTTAAAATAAAAGGTATCCAATTGTCTTTGACGTCTGCAACTAATGAAGCTCAAAAACACATCATCATCTCAGAATTTTTAGACTTTTTATCTGAGCAACAGATTGATGACACCTGTTAAAAACATCTGAATTTGAACAAGTAATTGGTCCAGAAATGCCTGTGAAACCAAAAAATGCTGGAAATGCACCTGAACCCCAGCCATCATCGTCTACAGGACGGTTCCAGCCCGTGCAGCAAGAAGAGGTTATGAAATTTATTTCTGACCAAGCAAACACAAACACTCTCAGGAAAACAGACCATGACATGAGACTTTTTAAGACTTTCATACATTCCCAGAGTGAAGGCAGATATATAGAGGAACTTGCTCCTGCTGAACTCGATTTGTTACTTGGAAATTTTCTTGTTCAAGTGAAAAAGGTTGAAGGGTCAGACTACGAACCATGTACAATTAGAGGATTCATGTCTAGCTTGGATAGATACGAGGGGTGTTTCGTAAATAATGCGATTGGTATTGATACTAGAATACTATAATCATTTTTGATCAACTGTTTTTGCGATTTCCTTCAAAGTACTCCCCCTTAGCCGAAACACACATTTTGAGCCGCGCAATCCACTTTTGAAAACATTTTTCATATTCATGAACAGGTACACCCTTAAGACACTGGTAAACAGCAGATCCCAGGGCATTCCTCGAGTTATATCTCTTCCCAGATAAGTGATTTTTAAGTCTTGGGAAGAGAAAATAGTCGCAGGGTGCCAGGTCTGGCGAGTAAGCGGGGTGCGGGAGAACGGTGATCTTCTCTGACTCCAAAAAGTCTGTTACAATACGGGCTTTGTGGGCGGGGCGCGTTGTCATGCAGAAGACGAACATACTTCAGACCTGGTATAGGGCGACGCAGTTTGTAGTACTTCTTCAATTGTTTCAATACAACGTTTTTATAAAACCGTCCTGTGACAGTTCTGCCTTTTGGCACCGCCGTCTGTATGGCGGGACCGTTGGTAGTGAAAAAAATTGCATACAGAACCTTCTTAACAGTTCGCATTCGTTTGGCAATAATTGGTCGTTTCATATTTTTCGTGGCCCAGATTCGGTTAGATACTTTTCTTTTTGGCTCATAATAATGGACCCACGTTTCATCACCCGTAACTAAATTCTCAAACAATTTTTTGCTGTATTTCGGATACATTTTCAGAAGTTTTTTCGCTGTTGTAACCCTTAACTTCTTTTGGTCCTCTGTCAGCAAATGCGGTATCCATCTTGCATTTATTTTCTTAACCCTCAGATGCTTTTTCAAAATTAGATGAACTCGTGCTAACGACAAGTTTGTCATCCAAGCTAATTGTCTTACTGTGTATCGAGCATCAGTTTTCAGGATTTCACGGATTTTTTCAACCTTTTTCTTGGTCGTTGATGTTACAGGACGGCCAGGGCGAGCAGTATCTTTCAAGCGCTGTTGCCCGGATTTAAATTTGGCCACCCACCTACAAACAGTACAATACGACATTTGACCATCCCCGTAAATGTCAAACACCTCTTGGTGAATGGCTTTCGGCTTCAACCCAAGTAATGACCTCTAATATAGGCCCTAATTTCAAGCACATTTTCTGCTCGTTTGCCAGTCATTTTGCATATAGTGTAACGAATACGCTATAAAGCAATGTACATTGCACCAAGGTCAGTAAATGTATGAATGCGATTTTTACCTTTGACACTCGTCAGTGATCACTCTAGCGATACGAAGTGGTTTCAGGTAAATATTGCACAAGTTTCACGAAATAATACAGCAGTCGCATTATTAACAGAACACCCTCGTACCTTAAATCAAAGTACTACCCACACCAAGTGAACCAAAATGCCTTATTTGCACACAGTAACCAGTGCATCAAAGCAAAAATGAGCTATCTAAAAGCAAATGGCCATGGGAACAAACCACATGAAAGTGATGAACTCACAGATTGTGACATAGAAAAATTATTTGAATGTGGCCAGCTTGGACATGAAACACCACAGCAAGTTATTAATTTGTTACATTTAAACTTTTCATTGGTGCTTGGTATGAGAGGGGGCGTAGAACAACGTGATTTGAAATGGGGTGACATTGAAATCCTAGTGGATGAAGATGGGGATGAGTATCTCTGCCATATAAAAGAGAGAAAGACCAAGACCAGAACTGGGAAAGATCATCGCAACACCAGGAAAGTTAAACCGAAGGCTTGAGCTACTGCTGAACCAAATCGTTGTCCCGTTCAAGCATATAAGGCGTACAAGCTGCACCGTCCTGCAGAAATAATGGAGGCGGACAGTCCATTTTTTCTGAGTGTCAATGCTCTGAGAAAAAAGGATTCAAATCAAAACTGGTATAAAAATCAGGCCATGGGAAGAAACCACATTTACAAGCTTGTGAAAAGCATGGTTGGTAACTGTTCTGGAGTCAATGATGCGGATCAGCGCAAACTTACAAACCATAGTGTACGTAAACATCAACTCCAGAGATGTTTGGATAACAAACTATTCAGATGAGCGGACACAAAAACATTCAGAGTGTGAATAGTTATTCAAAAGTCAATGAGAAACAACAAAAGCAAATCTCCCTCGACTTAATGAGAACAAATAAGGACAGTAACCCAACAGGACCAATCTCACCTGATGTCAGCCAACTATCACAATGTAACATCAACAAAACTTACCATCAAAAACAGGCCACGGCACATTCCACGGTACAACGACAATACATGGTGGAACTTTTAATTTTTTCACTAACACAATGCCCACCGAAGATGCTGAATCGCCAAAGAAGCCGAAATATCGCAGGATACTTCCTATTATTAGTGACTCTGACAGTGACTAAACAGCAGACGTGTAAACACGAATAGAGTCAATGTGTACTCGTCCATGTGTAGGCCTACTGTAGTATCGTATGTATACACTTGTTCAGTTGTTTATGTAGTACACACTCGCGGTAAAAGATTAACTGTATCATCCTCACTGAATGTTATTAATATTGTCACTGCAATTTTAGTGTGAAAATCTATTATTAAACATTATTCGTCATTTTTTCGTCTATATTTAACCCCCTTCTCTACTGAAGACAGTACTCCCGCCCACATATTTTCAGTTGCGATATGCAACACATTTTTGATCCGTCATGTACACAATGGTAGCCGATATCCATAATTACACAATTGTTATATATTTGAGATCCATATTGGCACCTTAAAATTCCATTTGTGGTGTATATCCTTCTTAGAAAAATTCAGGCGATACAAACACACACCGCATGAAATCGACTAGCCAAGTCTCGCGCTATGTGACGTCACGACATGTATGTATTACTCCGCGCTGTCGCCAAAGAAGTGACAGAAGAAGGAATACATGTGTCAAAAGAAGATTGGAAAGAAATTCATCACAGAATATATATTATATAGTTTAATTAACATTGTTGTCGTGATACGCTTGCGCACAAGTTTCTATATCGCAAGAATCTTTCTCACGAGGGAATTATTTGGAATTATTTCCCGTATCACAACAACAATGTTAATTAAACACTATCTCTTATTCATTATGTTTAACCAATTTGCCAATAAGTATTGTAAATGTGTAAATAATACACATGGAAGATTAGTTTTGTAACTAAATGTGTATTACCCTCTGTAAATAAAGTCTATTATTATTATTATTAATAATATGGAGCACTTAAGCATATTTGCAGTTTCAGTAGAACAACATATGGAACAGCTAATCATCATTTTTAACAGATTGCAACTTGAAACTTGCACCCAAAAAAAAAGTTCCCTATTTCAAACAAAAAACAAGTATGTGGGACATTTTGTTTCAGAAAAAGAAGTGGAAACCGATCCAGAAAATTAAGAATGTTGTGAATCAGCAATGTTGTAATCATGGAAATCATGGTAATAAAAAACAAACAATTTCATCAAAATACATTTCATCAAGAAATACACGCAACTATGTTTCTGTTTATAAAATTTCTGTTTATAAATATATATAACTATTAAGACAACAAAAAAACCAAATGAATGACAGATAACAGTATTATAAACTCCACCATATGTAACAGTATTATAAACTCCACCATATGTAACAGTATTATAAACTCCACCATATGTAACAGTATTATAAACTCCACCATATGTAACAGTATTATAAACTCCACCATATGTAAGAGTATTATAAACTCCACCATATGTAACAGTATTATAAACTCCACCATATGTAAGAGTATTATAAACTCCACCATATGTAACATACAGTGATCATTGCATATATATTTGATCTATTAAAGCATCAGTCAGCAACATAACAATCATGCTTAAAATAATTGTTCAAATAACAATCGATAACAAGTGTCCCAAGAGGGACTGAGAATGCTCCACTGGTTAATATGGCTCTTGTACAATTTAGAGGAGTTGCATTTTTGTAATCTGCAAACAGTATTGGAGGAGAATACTTTATTTTCTTCTATTAACTTTGATGTTTGTAACTTTTCTATGTGAAAATTCGTCCGAAACATGTTCAACTGATGACTGGACTCTACACAGAAATTACATTATTTCAAATTTGGCAAATTGTGTATTGTCAAAAAAAAACACATTCACACACCAAGATTGTCTCATCCTATTATCTTAAGTGGTTTAGTAGACAAAATTGCATTACCTTGAACCCTTAACATAAGACCCCAAATTTATGTGAAGTACATCATCTATTAATTATCTGAAGCAGTTTCTGAACAACAAACATTGGCTGACTTTCACCCTTGACCTTACACATGCGAAAAATGAATCTGGTGCGCAACATATTGTATATAATGAAGTTTCATCCCTTTACCTCAAATGGATTACCAGTTATGAACCGGACACAACCATTTCACCTTAACTCAGAGACCGTAACCCTAAATTTACTGCAAGACACACAACCATTGATGACACATACACATAAAATGTCACCTCATATTCTGAAACAGTTTAAAAAGTATGTATTGCATTGGGTTTTCAAGGTGCACCAATACATGAAAGGTTATATGGCGCCTAACAGGAATGAATGTGCCAGGCCCACCCTCCATTTACATCAAGATAAAATATGGAGAATGAACCTTCTTACCTGCACATGGAGCCACGTTTCCAGGTTGAATGAGCATATAAAAATGACAAAATGAATATGAATATGGGGGTCATATCTATAGGTTAAATTCAGCGAAATTTAATGACGTTATTGCGTTCATAAGCGTTGACTTTGCTCATTGTCGACTCGTTCAAAATCTTATTGAAACTAACCCTAAAATCAAATATTGTTTAGTATATACAGAATGAGAAACGGACCACGACAGCCAACATACCATCATTAAAGCTCACCCAGCTTTTGGCCAATAGAGCTTAAAACTGGTTGGAAGCCCAGATAACCATTTGCTATAGGTATTTAACAACAGATGTCAGAGACCATGATCAATCGACTGTTTCAAATATGGTTGAGGCTCATTTGAAGAGGAGGATAGTGGGGTTAATGGTTGTAACTAAGTGGGATATACCATATATAGGAAGGGCCAGCCATACCAACGTATATAGTAAATTTGTGAAATGTATCCCTAATGAACTAATCAATAAACTAGAAAATATGTCCACATGTGGGATTCATAGATCCATAGAACTATATAAACTCCTACCACCATTGTCCTCACTCTGTGTTTTACTGTATATTTAAAGGCATTTTCCGTAGTTTTCCATGCGCAGCTTCTTTGGGCGACTTCTCTTCTAAAACTAGTGGATGGATTTTCCTACAAATTTACAGGAATGTTGCTTTTGATGTCGTTGTATTTTTTGAATTGAATTTTTTTTTGTTGAATTTTTTTGAATTTGTTTATTTTATTTTTTGAATTATTTTCATTGTCTTTATTTAAATAAAGGCCTATTATTAGATACATAAAATAGGAAAAATATAGCATTTTGTAAAAATTCCAACAAAATTAAAAAAATTAAGCATAATGGTACGGTTCCAAAAACCAATATTAAATCTCAATATGCATGGTGACCTATAAATTTAATTGCATATATTGTCTAAATATATATTCAAATAAGTGCATAGGAAGTTTGAACAAATTCTGTTATTAGGAACATAACAAAAAAAGAAAATATACCATTTCTATATAATTTCATACAAAACTTGGCCTTTTAGCATAGGGGTAGAGTTTCAAAAAAATAATCTAAACAAGCATGGGGATCCAAAATTATTTTTATTGCATATTTTGTTTTTATTTATGTTAAACGTTAAAACTATGTGCTTAGAAAGTTTAAACAAATTCTATTATTGGGATACAAAAAAAAGGAAATTGTATCATTATGGGCTAATTTGTGCATACATTGTGGTAATGGTCTCAACAGATTTTGTAAAAAAATATAGGTTTTACATAAAGATGAGCTTTAAATGTTATTGTAATTAAATGTTTTTTACTTTAAAACAATTTTCCAGAATGCAAGTCCACCATGCTCTCCACTAGCAATCCCAGCCCCTTATTCGTTGAAAAGTCTTTGTTTGTTTGTCTGAAAGATGTTTTACCTCATTTTTAACTCATTTTACGCCATATATGATGGTCCATAAAACTTATAAAATTAATATGACAGTTTACTGCAAAATGTTTGTACGTGTTGGATATTTATATTACAATCTGCTTATTTGGAAGCCTTTAACAGTAAGCACCATTATGACAGTAAAGGATCCATTATCAAGTGTCGGAATCCTCTGTAAACGTTCGCTGGAATGTGCTCCGTCTGCTCAGCCTGTCGTAGTATTGTTGTATAACTGGGTAATCGTGCAGCAGGGCGCCATCTCTCATCGCGTAGGCCCAGTATAGATTGTACCCCAACACGCAGTCTGCTGCTGTCAACCTGAAGTAGATCTATATATATAACACATAACGTTACTATTTAGTTGCTTTTAGTAACATACCATTGGCTAGTTCAGATTTGGGTGTGCCAATATGAAAACAGGGAGCACAAAATAATTTGCAGTGTGAAAAAACTCTATTTGCACCAAGCAGGTTGTGCCTACCCAGGAAAAATATCTAGGCATGAAATTCATATGTTTTATATATGTATTCCACATAAGTATTTCTTACTAAATAATGTTAAAACTTAAACAGGTTATTAAACCAATTTCTACAGAATTCTATTTTTTTTATATAAATACTTTATGAATGTTATGCATACTAATTTCATATGAAACACTTATGTATACATTTCATATGTGGCACAGGTGTATTATTTTAACATGAAAACTATATGTGGTACATAATTATGTGACACACATGTATCATTTACATATGTAAGTAACATGATTTACATATGAAAGAAACATATGTGGCACATGTCACAACATTTTCCCTGTGTATGAAATAGTATTTACAGACTGGGATGAGAATGTACATTTTAGGACATATCTCAAACATATTTTTTTTTTGATTATTTTTTTGTAGGTTTTACTAAAAGTTTAGCCAATTCCCAGCTAAGGTTTTGGTGATTTCTGCAAATTGGCCTTGCAAAAAAATAAATGGTTAAAAAATCACTAGCCAATTCACTGGTATACAATTAAGGAAAACTCTCATTTATTATATAATTTATCATTTAAATCTTATCTGTATAAGTTATAGTTGGTTGCACATATTAAGCTGTACCACTTAATAACATTACATTACATTATAAGGTGGGGGAGAGAGGTATGTATCAGATATGGCTGTTTTTCAAACTTGTCTGAGCTTTTACTGACAGAAATATTTTTAAAAAAGTTTGAAAATGATCAGATGAAAAACAAAGTATCTAGAGATTTAACGAAGCAAAATATTGCATTTTTCAATAAATCAGTGGGCCACAACTCTAGCATTACTAATCTGAACTGGTTTTCTAACTTGTCCAGGTTTTCATTCAGATCAACAATCTGACTGAGCTTGGTAAAGGTCAGACAGGAAATGAAGGTGCTAGAGGGCTAACGTAACAAAATACAGAAATTTTAAATAATTTAACTCTGGTGTTACTACCTGGATTTAGCTGTTTTAAACTTGACCATGCTTGTACTGATATTAACATTCTCAGCACTTTTTATAAGAGCAGATGAAAAATGCTCTACTGTCTTGACAAGGCAAAATATAGCATATTTAACTAAATCAAGGGCCATAACTCAAGTGTTACAGGTCCCATCTAGCTGGGTTTCAACTGTTTGTGCTGTCATTGATATAAACAATCTGGCCAAGATTGGTTTAATAAGGTTAGATGACAAATGAAGGTTCAATTGTCCTAAACAAGGGGAAATATAGTATATATTATAATTATATCAAGGGCCATAACTTCGGTGTTACTGATCCAATCAAAGTATGCAAGGAGCCATAATTCTGGCAAAAAAAGTCAATGAACCCTTTAAGGGACACACGGCAATCTTGATTTTCTTTAAAACTTGCATTTTTTCAATCATTAATATTAATTATTAATAAATGCAGGCCTTAAATTCACCTGCAAATTTCAATAGCAAATATTTCTAAAAGTTTAAAGGATAAATGTTCATAACAAGCCGCTATGTATAAATATGATAAAAACAAATCAATTGCAACTTCATACTATTGTTTATCTTTGAAGGTTATGGGAATATTTGTGAACGAAATTTGAGTACTTGAGCTCAAGTCTAAGAATAGTTTGAAGAATGGTTGATGAATTCCAGGCCAGATGTTAATTTGAATGCTTGATAAATACTTAAGTCTGCCATGTGTCACTTTAAAAGCCAGCAATATGCACACCTACACAAGATGGCAGTAATACCAACCAAGTTATCACAATATGCGGACCTACACAAGAT
Organism: Cyrtodaria siliqua; assembly: GCA_037043455.1. Lineage (NCBI taxonomy): Eukaryota > Metazoa > Mollusca > Bivalvia > Adapedonta > Hiatellidae > Cyrtodaria > Cyrtodaria siliqua. Next base: position 107,909 of record JAWPHD010003051.1, on the reverse strand, counting down.
GGCAATAATACCAACTAAGGTTACCACAATATGCACACTTACACATGATGGCAATAATACCCACCAAAGTTACCGCAATATGTGCACCTACACATGATGGCGGTAATACCAACCAAGGTTACCACAATATGCGCAACTACACAAGACAGCAATAATACCAACCAAGGTTACCACAATATGCGCACCTACACAAGATGGCAATAATACCAACCAAGGTTACCACAATATGCGCACCATAACAAGATGGCAATAATACCCACCAAGGTTACCACAATATGTGCACCTACACATGATGGCAATAATACCCACCAAGGTTACCACAATATGCACACCTACACATGATGGCAATAATACCAACCAAGGTTATCACAATATGCACACCTACACATGATGGCAATAATACCAACCAAGGTTACCACAATATGCGCACCTACACAAGATGGCAATAATACCAACCAAGGTTACCACAATATGCGCACCTACACATGATGGCAATAATACCCACCAAGGTTACCACAATATGCGCACCTACACATGATTTCAATAATACCCACCAAGGTTACCACAATATGCGCACCTACCAGACTCCTGCACAAGATGGCAATAATACCAACTAAGGTTACCACAATATGCGCACCTACACATGATGGCAATAATACCCACCAATACCAACCAAGGTTACCACAATATGCGCACCTACACATGCTGGCAATAATACCAACAAAGGTTACCACAATATGCGCACCTACACATGATGGCAATAATACCAACCAAGGTTACCACAATATGCGCACCTACACATGATGGCAATAATACCCACCAAGGTTACCACAATATGCGCACCTACACATGATGGCAATAATACCCACCAAGGTTACCACAATATGCGCACCTACACAAGATGGCAATAATACCAACCAAGGTTACCACAATATGCGCACCTACACAAGATGGCAATAATACCAACCAAGGTTACTACAATATGCGCACCTACACATGATGGCAATAATACCCACCAAGGTTACCACAATATGCGCACCTACACATGATTTCAATAATACCCACCAAGGTTACCACAATATGCGCACCTACCCTCCTACACAAGATGGCAATAATACCAACTAAGGTTACCACAATATGCGCACCTACACATGATGGCAATAATACCCACCAATACCAACCAAGGTTACCACAATATGCGCACCTACACATGATGGCAATAATACCAATCAAGGTTACCACAATATGCGCACCTACACATGATGGCAATAATACCAACCAAGGTTACCACAATATGCGCACCTACACATGATGGCAATAATACCAACCAATGTTACCACAATATGCGCACCAACACAAGATGGCGGTGATACCAACCAAGGTTACCACAATATGCGCACCTACACACGACGGCAATAATACCAACCAAGGCTACCACAATATGCGCATCTACACAGGATGGCAATAATACCAACCAAGGTTACAATATGCGCACCTACACATGATGGCAATAATACCAACCAAGGTTACCACAATATGCGCACCTATACAAGATGGCAATAATACCAACCAAGGTTACCACAATATGCGCACCTACACATGATGGCAATAATACCCATCAAGGTTACCACAATATGCGCACCTACACATGATTTCAATAATACCCACCAAGGTTACCACAATATGCGCACCTACCAGACTCCTGCACAAGATGGCAATAATACCAACTAAGGTTACCACAATATGCGCACCTACACATGATGGCAATAATACCCACCAATACCAACCAAGGTTACCACAATATGCGCACCTACACATGCTGGCAATAATACCAACAAAGGTTACCACAATATGCGCACCTACACATGATGGCAATAATACCAACCAAGGTTACCACAATATGCGCACCTACACATGATGGCAATAATACCCACCAAGGTTACCACAATATGCGCACCTACACATGATGGCAATAATACCCACCAAGGTTACCACAATATGCGCACCTACACAAGATGGCAATAATACCAACCAAGGTTACCACAATATGCGCACCTACACAAGATGGCAATAATACCAACCAAGGTTACTACAATATGCGCACCTACACATGATGGCAATAATACCCACCAAGGTTACCACAATATGCGCACCTACACATGATTTCAATAATACCCACCAAGGTTACCACAATATGCGCACCTACCCTCCTACACAAGATGGCAATAATACCAACTAAGGTTACCACAATATGCGCACCTACACATGATGGCAATAATACCCACCAATACCAACCAAGGTTACCACAATATGCGCACCTACACATGATGGCAATAATACCAATCAAGGTTACAACAATATGCGCACCTACACATGATGGCAATAATACCAACCAAGGTTACCACAATATGCGTACCTACACATGATGGCAATAATACCAACCAATGTTACCACAATATGCGCACCAACACAAGATGGCGGTGATACCAACCAAGGTTACCACAATATGCGCACCTACACACGACGGCAATAATACCAACCAAGGCTACCACAATATGCGCACCTACACAGGATGGCAATAATACCAACCAAGGTTACAATATGCGCACCTACACATGATGGCAATAATACCAACCAAGGTTACCACAATATGCGCACCTACACATGATGGCAATAATACCAACCAAGGTTACCACAATATGCGCACCTACACATGATGGCAATAATACCAACCAAGGTTACCACAATGTGCACACCTACATATGATGGCAATAATACCAACCAAGGTTTCACAATATGCACACCTACACATAATGGCAATAATACCAACCAAGGTTACCATAATATGCACACCTACACATGATGGCAATAATGCCAACCAAGGTTACCACAATATGCACACCTACACATGATGGCAATAATACCAACCAAGGTTACCATAATAATTATGCACACCTACAGATGATGGCAATAATACCAACCAAGGTTACCACAATATGCGCACCTACACATGATGGGCAATAATACCAACCAATGTTACCACAATATGCACACCCACACATGATGGCGATAATACCAACCAAGGTTACCTCACCATGCGCACCTACACAGGATGGCGACAATACCAACCAAGGCTACCAGTAGGTACTAAACCAGTAGCCGTCTACGAGGAGTTACAGTCTAAAGATTGTGAACGGACATACAGAAGGGAAAAGCATAACACTATAGTACCCCTGGTGTCACTAGTACGGGACAAAGGACATACAAAATATCTTTGTTTCTGCTAACAAAGAAATAAGGGCACCTTGGTAGGAAGATTTTATTTTTGAAATAATTTTTATATAGGCTATATATAGAGAGAAGATCTTTACTTCTACCGTAATTGCTTACTTTTGCTAACTTTAGGGTCAGATGGGCTAGCGGAAACACAGGCATTTTTCTTTCTTTGGCCTTTTAACACAAACTTCCATCAGTGATTACTACAACTTTGAGATAACAAATAATCACACACATTATTCTACAAGCTAAGAAACCCATGAGCTACATACTTATTTCCGCACAAATAATCTCGTCCTTGCAGCGCCTTGGTGAGATAGTTTGCGAACGTCTTGAACTTGCGCACCATCTTGTTAATCAGGACCGTGTCCTGATCCTTCAGTTCTGTAAACATCCACTGAACAAAAATGTTCTCCATTACTTCATCCAGGGTGGCCACGCTGTACACTATCCAACTGTAACATACATATACTTAGGCAGTGTATTAGGCAGAAATTCAAGAACTGGGTGTGCAAATATGCAAACAGGGTTTGCAAAATAATTTGCTAACACGCGCTACGCGCCAATTCGCAACAAGTGGGCATCTCTGGGGTAATTTATTTTTACAGATAAAGGTGAAAAACAAACATTTTAGATCATATTTCTTCTATAAATGTATATATATACAAAACATAACAATATTGAGAAAGTAAGAGTTTGGAAGTGTTATTGAGCAAAAATATTTTTTTTCAAAAACGGCCATGCAAAAAGACGGCTGCACGGTTGGCTGGCTAATACACTGTGCCTAGGTAGTGGAACTATACATACATGTTATTATTATTACTATGTAATAAACCAATAATATTTTTCAAGATGATGTTCCGCTATAATGACAATTTGAAAAGTGAATTCTGGTTTGTCGTTTTTCAAGCGGCCTCAGTAGCTTAGTGGATAAGGCTTTGAGCTTTAGAGCTACAGACCTCTGCCCCACATGGGTTCACGCCCTGGCTACAGACCTCTGCCCCACATGGGTTCACGCCCTGGCTACAGACCTCTGCCCCACATGGGTTCACGCCCTGGCGCGGGCATGTCTGGCGGGAATCTTCATACTTCATCTCATCTTCCTCTGAGGAGACCCAAAACATTCTTTCATTTTATTCATAAATATGAAGTTTTTATAATTGCTCATCATCAGCAGCAGCAGCAGATATTCATTATCATCATTCTGTAGGGCATGCCCATCTAGGCAATCAAACAATATATCATTTTGTTATTATAAACATATCATCATTGTACACATCGCTACATCTTACTTATAGTATGCTTCCATATCCTGGTCTGGTCCTAGATTGTTATACAGATTGGCTAGATAGAGACAGATGGCTCCCGACTCCAGGATGGGCAATCGCCCCTCCACCTCCAGGCATGGTACTGTGCCATGCGGATGAATTCTGCGATATGCGGCAAGCTTATCTTGATCAGGGTCTTGAGGGTTCATACTAATGAATTCAACATCATCCAGGCACCCAAGCTCTGCAATGAATTACATTTTTCACAATGTTTACAGCATTATTTGGTTCTTCACCAAGTTTTTCCATATACAACCAGCCTTTATAGGGACTGGAGGCGATCTGAAAGCATTATTGGTGTCAAACCATATACGAATACAACAATTCAGTCCTTAAATATTATTCATTGAAAATCGGGTCTAGTCAAAGTCAACATACGGTGGCCAGAACGGGATATTCCATCCTCTAGACAAGTTGTTATGTTGGTCTTCTCTTGCATGGCCGTTAGATACTAGATTCTTTGACGGTTTCGTTAAAAAGTTACTGGAGGAGATTTGGAAGCATTATGGGTGTCTATCTATTTACGAATACAACCATCATTATATGTTTCAGATTCATATTCATTGTGCACATGCACTAAACTAGGCCCCATTATCCATTCGATTTAAGTAAATTTTAATGTCAGAAACAGTTTGGTCTGAAAAACTAGACGGCTTGGCAAGTTTTGCTGTGTACATGTAATTCATTAATAGTAATTCATATGATGCTTGTGACAGGATTAAGCTTTATCTGTATTGTAAGTACACCTGCAAGCAATATAATCCCCAGTTAAACTAGAACTATCATGAAAGGTGTGATGAATACCCCCGCTTAAATTCTAAATCAAACAAAGGGCATACTTCTTTAAACAAGAGGCCCAAGAGGGCCTGTGGACGCTCTACTGGCTTACACGGCTCTTATAAGATCAATGAAGCGAGTGACTGCCATTTACGTTTGTTTTGAAAGTTTTGGGCAAAAAACAGCTTTTTAACTAAATCAAGGACCATAACTAAAGAATCTGGTAAAGTTTGGTAAAGATCAGATGAACCGTATTAACGAGGCAAAATATAGCATTTTAAACTAAATCAAGAGCCATAACTCCTCTGTTACTGGTCCGACTGGTCCAACATAGAGCTAAAAAAAAATAATAATAATAATAATAATTATAAAAAAAAGAAGAAAGAAAATAAATAATAATAATATAAAAAAGTGTCATAAAATCTGCTAAAGTTTGGCAAAGATCAGATGCAAAATGAAGGAAGGCCCTCTCGTATGACGAGGCAAATTATAGCATTTTGAACTAAATCAAGGGCCATAACTCCGCTGTTACTGGTCCGATATGAATGGTTTTCGAACTTGTCTGAGCTTTCATTGATATTAACAATCTGATAAAGTTTGGTAAAGATCGGATGAACAATGTAGCCCTATTGTCTTAACGAGGCAAAATATAGCATTTTTAACTAAATCAAGGGTCATAACTCCGCTGTTACTGGTCCAATATGGCTGGTTTTAGAACTTGTTCGAGCTTTCAACGACATTAACAATCTGATAAAGTTTGGTAAAGATTGGATGAACAATGAAGCCCTATTGTCTTAACGAGGCAAAATATGGCATTTTTAACTAAATCAAGGGCCATAACTCCACTTTTACTAATCCGATATGGCTGGTTTTCGAACTTGTCCAAGCTTTCATTGATATTAACAATCTGATAACGTTTGGTAAAGATCGGATGAACAATGAAGCCCCTATCGTCTTAACGAGGCAAAATATAGCATTCTTAACTAAATCAAGGGCCATAACTCCGCAGTTACTTGTCCGATCTGGCTGGTTTTCGAACTTGTCCGAGCTTTTATTGATATTAACAATGTGGTAAAGTTTAGTAAAGATAGGATGAAAAACGAAGGCCCTATCGTCTTAACAAGGCAAAATATAGCAATATAGCATTTTTAACTAAATCAAGGACCATAACTCCGATGTTACTGGTCCGATCTGGCTGGTTTTCGAACTTGTCCGAGCTTTCATTGATATTAACAATGTGGTAAAGTTTGGTAAAGATAGGCTGAAAAATGAAGGTCCTATCGTCTTAACGAGGCAAAATACAGCAATATAGCATTTTTAACTAAATCAAGGGCCATAACTCCGCTGTTACTCGTCCGATCTGGCTGGTTTTCGAACTCATCCGAGCTTTCATTGATATTAACAACCTGTTAAAGTGTGGTAAAGATCGTATGAAAAATGAAGGCCCTATCGTCTTAACGAGACAAAAGTTAACGCCGACGACGGACGGACGACGGACAACTCGGCATCCCATAAGCTCTGCTGGCCTTTGGCCAGTACAGCTAAAAATTAAGCAGTCAACAATGGGTGTTGTAGAGGGACTTAAGGTCAACAGTTGTTATGAGTATATGAAGTTTGGGAACCCATTCAAAACTATTACTGGACACGACGAAAATGTGTTACGTGATGCGACAAACGTTACAGACAACGTGATTCCTATGTAGCCCCCACTTCACTTTGTGAAAGCGGCGGTATAATTATTATTTATGGTTTAGAAACAAAATATAGTTGAGTTGTCAAGCTTTCCAGACCAAAATTTTTATTACCAATGATCAGCTAGTAGATTAGATGCGGCATAACTTTAAACACATTTTATATGAAACTGAAGCACATTATGAAGGTTTTCATTTTTACTTGGATTGACACCAATTACTCTTCTAGAACACCCCCAGTACCTTTAAATTTCAAATAATTTATTTTAACCTTGTTTGTTTTATGACCATTATAATTCAGTGTGGACATTGTAGACAGCAAATGAGCTAATTTGCATTAAAGGGACACATGGCAATCGTTAAGTCTTTATCAAGCATTAAAAGTGTAAACATCTAGTTTTATTAATCCTGTATCATTTTGACTTTAATCTGCTTCCATATATTTAAATACAGTTTTAAGTTTTCAACTTTTCTTCGTTATTCTACCATGTTTGAATATATTATTGGTGAAATGTGATCAGCTTCTAGTAATATGGGAAAACGATTTGCTTTATACTATTTTTACAATTAATATTAATGATTGAAAACATTCAATTTATGTAGAAAAACTAACGGGATGCTGCGAGTTTTTAAATAATCGAGATTGTTGCGTGTCCCTTTAATAAGCTTTCACCTTGAACATACATGTCCATGTAATATGGTGATTAAAATATACAATAACTTTATTCATCACAGTGATCTTGTTGGGTGGGAGTGTAATAAAGCCATGATAAATCGATCATATTACAGTAGTGAAATAAATATGCAAATGAAGGCCAATCATCGTTTGGTCTTTCTGTTCAGTTTGGAGTAAATTGGAATTGTCCGGTCAATTTCCGTTATCGTTAAAATACCGGATCACGGAAATCAACGAGGTAGTTCCGTTGTTCAGGCAACAAACGACGTCATCATACAAACATGACGTCCTGGTATGACGTTTTATATAGGCAGCTACAATAATAAATGTTGCTTTTTTGTGTAGTTATTGGATAAATACAATCTCACATTTGTGCCTATTTAATACAAAATTGATTAAACTCAGATAAAATTGATATAATGGATCAGGTGCTTGTGTTTAACATATAGTGTAGTTTGTCAGCTGATTTCATCACAACATAGGGGGCTGGCATGGCCCAATGGATAGCGCAGTGGATTTAATACCAGACGACCCATTGCCACAGAGTTTCGTCAAAGGCATTTTACCTTAGGCTCGTCTATTGGCTTGGGACGCAAACCAGTGGTCCTCACGGCCTGTATTAGAGTCTATCGTCCGAGCCAAACTACGCGCAGGGATGTTGTAGCCACTAATCCCTGCAACAACACAAATCACGTGACGATAGCTGAGGCCATGTGATTACAAACAATGGCGATACACTAGGTAATGCTTGGTACAGAAACTCTTGCCGTAACCAACAGGCAATTGACAATAACATTGATCATCACCTTCGAGAAGATGTTGAAAACATTCAACCTGGTTTTGGCTTGGGTGTAATCTCTTTATTAAATTTACGCACAGCTTCCTTAATGTTCTCAACGGAATACATGTTTGTTTACAAGTACTGTAACTTAGTAACCGGAGTGCATGTTCGCTAAAATTTATATTTTTTAATATAAATAAATTATTTTTGTACCCAGATACTGTTTTTCACACTATTTTCCTATATTATGAACAAACCAAGTTGAAATATTGGCCTAACAAATTAAACTTAGGTAGTTGGATTTCAGCTATAAATGTGTGTGGTGGCAGTGATTACTGTAACAGAAAGGGGAAGTAACCACTGCGGGGAGTTTGCATCCAAGCATGTTACAGAACCACAGGAATCTTATTCGATAGTAAGACTAGGACAGGTTCCCCAATTCCTATATATCCTTCCACTATCTCTTGGGTGGTTCTAAATAACCTTTGATCTGTTAAACAGCCGTTAACATCACTCAATTCACATTGTGGTCTGCAAATTTGTTAATTGTTAATTTGCATTAATAAGCTTTCACCATAACATTCATATAATATGGTCCTTAAAACTAAACGTTCATGTAACGACATGCAGCTCAATCAAATATGAACAAAAGACGTCAGATGACAGTGCGCTAGACTTTCCAGGCCTCGACTATTTATTGTGCAACTAACTTACATGTACGGTACTAAGTTGTAAAAAGGAGCATATCCGTTAAAATACATTGCAAATATGTTTAAACGTTTCAATACAAAAGCTCTAAACTAGGTGTATTTGACTAATATATGAAGTTTCACCGACACTAAATACATGTCTGAAGTTCCAATCTGTGCAGCGATTCAACAGATCGGTTTACATACAGTTTTTCTTAACACAATTTGCTCAAGTTAAAAAAGGGGCAAACTGTTTCAGAGTTATGACTTGCATGTGGAATGTTATTCATTGATACCGAATACATGTATGAAGTTTCATTCAAACTGTGCAGTCGCATTAGGTCAATTAGTAGTTACACATTTTGCACAAGCAAAAAAAGGGGCATAATTGTGCCAAACTAGGTTCCAGACTTATGTAACTTGTGCGTGCTATGTTACCTATTTTAGGCTATTTACATCGAATATGTGTATGAAATTTCACTGAATTGTCAAGCAGTTTCTGAGATATGAGCTTGCCGAAAACGACTGAGATAAGCCGAGTGAGTAGAATAGCTTGTCATACACTTAAGTTTTGCTTATATTTCAGTCTGTCAGACAATGTCGTCACAACACTTGATCTCACCAGTATCATAAATACAAGCATTCTCAGAACAATGAAACAGAGCAAGGAAACAGATTGCAGCTTGGCAAGTTGCATATAGAACATGATGTGTGAATGCAATATGGAAATTAAAGAAAATACTGTAAACTGTATTGATTTTTAAATACTCAATTGGAAATTTTTTTAGTAAATGAAGGCATACATTCCAACAAGCTTTTCTACTGAAAGTTCAGACAAACTATCCATTTCAGAAGAACCTGCAAATGGTTACATCTGCTTGTTTATCATCCGGTTTTAATTACTTCACCTTTTTCCAATTTTACCAGAACTCTCAATAATAACATGAATAAAGCTTGTTTGAATATGCTTACAGTCTCTTTAAATATTTTCAAGCCTTGATGCTCACGTTAGAAAGCTGTTACTTCAAGAGTAAAAAATTCAATTTACAGTAGATGCATGTATCGAGAGGTTTATTTAGGATTGAATACTGAATTGCAATTGCACACCGTCCTGCCCACTAAATAATTTCTTGTACTATTTAGAACCTATTGAATGCATTCATGCACACCAATTGGTTGTCTTAGGCCAGGGAAATACTTATTGTAACTCTGCACACAGACAATGATGTTGCTGTTCAACTTGAACAAGAGGTCACAATATCTCTTAATATGTTGTTGTTTTCCAAAGCAGACAAGCTAAAAATGATGCCATATATTTGTTTCCACAAATGTCCAACCACCTTCGAGATGGACACACAGACAAAGTCTGTTGCTATAGTTCCCTTTTGCTCTATGGGCAGTCGATAACTATTTAGGCAAACTGTATTCAAACTAAACACGGTACAGTAGAAGTGGTAAATTGCTTTTTGACAGGGTAATAAAATAAAAGATATAATTTCTACACTTCTTATTTTATTCATTTTTGTTTGCATGATACGGTTTCAATTTTTCCGCATCATTTACGCACAGTGATGCATGAAACTGATATGGGAATGGTCATTTTAGTCTTAATTCTATAAATGTGTTCAATATTTAAAATATATTTTGCAACAATTTTGAAGAAATAAAGCTTCTTGGATGATGTTTATAATAGATGGTACCAGCCCTGTTGTCCTTAATTTATTAGATAATACAAATCATTGAAATTAATAATTATATTAAAAGTTATTCTATCAAGTATTTTGAATTTTCAGAATAAAATGCATTGGCTCGTCTTAGATGTTTAAACATTTGCTGAATATGTGTTATTCTTTTTTTGTTAATCCAAGTCATCGTCATCATCATCGTCTTCCGGCAATACACCTCTTATTTCTCCGGTGTTTTTATCTCTGATAACTTTCACATCTGAAAGTGGCAGTATGCCATGCTCTTGTAAGTAACTTTCAACATCCGTGGCATAGAAGTCATCCCCTAGTTCATTTGAAAGACTGATGTAATTTCCTATCAATTCTCGGTTTTTGTACACAAGAAGAGCGGGCACACCTTTAACTGAAAACTTTTTACTCAGACGAGCATCTGAGGCTTTTATTTTACAGAATTTAACGTTAGGATACTCCTTTGCTAAACAGGCAAAACATCCATTCATTGATTCACAGGCCTCAACCTTTTCTTCAAATATATGCACAATAATCTTAACACCTGGATTTTCTTTATCTATTGCATCTATGAAACCATTCTTCTCCAAAGTAACAACTTTTCCAAATGTTGGTACTGAGGCTAGCGCCATTCTCATTTCCTCTATACGTTTCTGCCTGTACTGCTTGATAAATTCATCTTCCAATCCGTCAAACTGCTGCATGAAGTCGTCATCTTTTTTCTTCTCTTCCTCATCATTCAGGTGGGATCTGCCAAAATAGAAGCGAGATTCAAGAAAGTTAATACCGGTAAATGATGTCTGAAGGAACAATGATGCGGATAAGAAAGTGCCTACATAGTCATTGTAATAAATAACTTGACAATTAAAACAGAATACTCAATCTTTCGACCAAAATTTCTGATGAATTGCTGTTTCTGACCCAGCTCTTTTTTTTAGTTTTAACATCTAGTTTTGGGAAGAAGATATTTTTTTTAGAGGTAATCTAAAATCAGGTGAGGTGCTAGCCAGTTATCCATTTTAATATCCATTGCTATATGCGAGGACAACAGCGTCCGCTATGATTTAAAAAAAATCTGATCGAAGATAGCCTTCCACTCCAAAATCATTTGTCCACTAAAAGTTTTGCATGTAGGTCATCATTACTTGACCCAACAGTGGATCCCAAATGTTGGTTTAACACTAGGAATAAAGAATAGTGGGTTAAAACATACCTGCATGTCATTGATAGTTTCTTTATCAATTTTTGACGTTCCTGTTCCTGCGTTTCTCTCTGTTCGGTTTCAAGGCGCTTGAATTCGCGCCAATCATTTATAACTCCTTTTGGTCCAGTATTTGTAGATCTTCCATTGTATTCTTCCAATTTTGGTTCTGGTATGAAGGTTGGTGGTTCAGATGCCCCTTTGTTTTTGTCTCTTCCTCCTTCATCCCCAGATTCTGTGTCACTCCCTTCATCTTCATCTCCTTCATCTTCACTGCTACTACAGTAGTAATGAGTCTTTTCTCCTAAGAGCTTATCATCTAAACTTAAGGCCATTGTGATTTAAAAGGAGTGTGAAAATAAATCGAGAAATGGAAATGATGCAGCTCATTAAAAATGCTCCATTAATAATAGCTTCCCCTTGTATAAAGGAAGGGAGGTTACTCTAAACAATACGCACCTGCCAACAACCACTCGCATCTTTGGGACCGAAAATTATCAAACCAATAGAGCTTCATCTTTGACTTTTTCATTACTTTGAAATGTTTTCTTTTTATTAGCCAAGCTGTCAACGCACAAGCAATGACAACGCCTGCAGAGAGCAAAGGAGTGAAAAAGGAAATGTGAATATTCCTCATGGTTATAAAAATCAAGATTATGCAGACGATTTTCTTTAAATTAGAAATGCAAAGAGCGTCCGCTACACCTGGAGGGCACTATTGCGCATGCGTATCAGATGTAAACAAAAGCCACTTCCGTTTCAAGAAAAACCGAAAAATGTAATTTCCTTTCTTTCTTGGTGCAATTATTTGGATCTAACAGGTTTGAGGATTAGTACTTCTCAGATAAATGATAAAATTGTATGATGTATAATTCTGTCTATTTTCATATGTTGTCTTTAACATTCATTAACAGTTTGTTAAGTTTAAATTTAAACATGTCTGTTCTTGCTAGTTCTCCAAATCTAACACGAACATAAATTCCCCGGGCCCGTAGATACGCTGAGGCACACCGAGGTAGTTGCCTTCGTAGAAACTTAAGAAGGTGTGTTGGCACAGATAGATTTTAAAAATGTTGTGTTTAAAATGAGTCCGATACAGGCGCTAAAATTGGAGAAATCGTTTGACCACCAGGTGAGTAATGGCATGCCCATGAACACCACTAGAAAGGGATTTGCCTCGGTTAAATTTCATGCAGCAGTGGTATGATTTGGTGTAATTTCCCATGCAAAATGTATCACTGACAAGATAGTGTAATACCTGTCAGAAAAAAATCATTCTTTAATTATGGTCAAATGAAGTGTGTTTTTTAAATGCAAAAATCATACTGTCACAATAAACTGAGATATGAATGCTTGCTGTAATAACCAAATTTTAGAGACAAAAGTAAAAATGTAATCATCAGATAAGTCAAACTTTAACACTTCTAGGGATACATTGAAATCATACATGTAAATATTGGTGCAAAATAACCTATTTTCCTTATTAAAAAATGCACAGTTACAGGACAGTAATTTCAGAAATTTTGATTTTTTTTCTGTCGTACAACTAAAAGAGTAAATATAAATTAGAAACTAAATAGAGTCCCGACATTTTCCTTTCATTTTAAATACAGGTGTTTTACCCTAGTGATTCTTTACTCCCTAACCCACCGACTGTACCTTATTAGGGCACGGTACTGTGAAAGTATGCCATCCTTCAGAGGGAATGTAAATCCTCCGGAGGTGATGTAAAGCGCGGTATGACTAGATATAGAAAAGGGCCATTTTCACAGAAAAGGACAGAAAGGGTTTGGCAGCACAGAAAAGGGCCGATTAAATGCACAATTTTAACTTGTGTTGATTAAAAAGTTATTTAAAACGTTTAATAGTGATAATAAACACGATTGACAGTGATTTTTTTTTATTTATTATCACTATTAAACGTTTTAAATAACTTTTTAATCAACACAAGTTAAAATTGTGCATTTAATCGGCCCATTTCTGTGCCGCCCAACCCTTTTCTGTCCAGTAGCAGTAGCATGTGAACATATATTAATGATATTAACATCAAAAATATTTATTTTTAAAAAATGTCACTGTCAATCATGTTTATTATCGCTATTAAACGTTTTAAATAACTTTTTAATCAACACAAGTTAAAATTGTGCATTTAATCGGCCCTTTTCTGTGCCGCAAAACCCTTTTCTGTCCAGTAGCAGTAGCATGTGAACATATATTAATAATATTAACATCAAAAATATTTTTTTTTATTTTTTTTTCACTCTCAATCGTGTTTATTATCACTATTAAACGTTTTTAATCAACACAAGTTAAAATTGTGCATTTAATCGGCCCATTTCTGTGGCACACAAACCCTTTTCTGTCCAGTAGCAGTAGCATGTGAACATATATTAATGATATTAACATCAAAAATATTTATTTTTAAATTTTTTTCACTGTCAATCGTGTTTATTATCACTATTAAACGTTTTAAATAACTTTTTAATCAACACAAGTTAAAATTGTGCATTTAATCGGCCCTTTTCTGTGCCGCCCAACCCTTTTCTGTCCAGTAGCAGTAGCATGTGAACATATATTAATGATATTAACATCAAAAATATTTATTTTTAATTTTTTTTCACTGTCAATCGTGTTTATTATCACTATTAAACGTTTTAAATAACTTTTTAATCAACACAAGTTAAAATTGTGCATTTAATCGGCCCTTTTCTGTGCCGCCAAACCCTTTTCTGTCCTTTTCTGTGAAAATGGCCCTTTTCTATATCTAGTCATACACTGTAAAGCGTTGATCCTGTGTGGAGGGAGAATCATACCATATGCACATTAAAGATCTTACTGAACTTCCATGTTAACCAGTGACACACAAAACTTGTACATTCTTCTTCGGTAACAAGGCTGCCGTGATAATCCAATTGTTTGCAGGGCCGGAGTTTTTCTATTTGTTGGTTTACGGAAAGAGCCTGCATTATTTTTTCCCACATCAAAATAAAAGTAAAATTTAAAATCTCGATTTTATTTTTATTGCCAATCCGACTTCGAGTGTAAGTAGTGTGAAGAATTTGTTCAGGGAAGGTTCGTACCCATATATTTTTGTACCATTCAAGTAAATCAGAAGATAAGTAAGCCTAATCCATTATGGTTCTAAACAGTATACTATACTGTGCTCACACAGTTTTGATATATTTATTCACTTTGAAAAAATGACTGTTTGAATTCACTGAAAATTTGACCTGACAAACCACCATATCTGCATCCCTATGTCTGACAAGGCTGAAACTTAAAAAAACTCTAGCATTTGTAACCCCTCACCCCACCCAATCTGGAATGTAGCAGGTTTAAAAGACAGCGGTCTCAGAGGTTTCACTATATTTTACTGGAAACTAGTTTCTATTAGGCCAAAAAAAAAATAGGTGTGTTTCCTATTGCATGCTCTAAAAAAATAGGGTTGGTAGGTAGGCATTTTTTAAAAAAAAAATGTTGGAGCAAGATATTGTGAGATTCTACATGTATTTATCTCATAAACCCCATACAAGTTGATGATACAGCTGAAAGTTTCTCTGTGATGTCAGTTTACCTGGATATGAACAAATAAAAAAATAAAAAATATATATTTATTTTTTTTCATAAAAAGTTTTAGGGTCGGCCCCTTAGAAATGGGGTCGGTCGGGCCACCGGAAACACAGGTATTTTTTTTTTTGGCCTTATAAAAAACAGATGAATTAAAATTCAGTTTCATGTCACGTCAAGAGTTCTTCTGTTGTTGTTTTCCAAAACATGAAAATATCTCAAAAAGTTACTTTTATTTTTAATTTTAGATTCAATTTTTAAAAAAAAATCCCATAAACCAATAAATAAAAAAACTCTGGTCCAGTATAGGAAAAAAAAGAAGCAAGCTTATGCTATAGCATGTTTACCCGACATCTCATTTTTATGAATACGATAGACTGCAGATCTAATAATCTTTGTTTTAAGGTCTGTGGATAGACTTCCACAGTTTCAAATATTTACTTTTTTTTATTTAAAAGGTTTGTTTCAATTAGTTTTCAAACAAGTTTGAGAATGACTTCCTAATGATCAAAATCTATGAATGCATTACAGAATCATTGCTTATTCAAAATAAATATTTTTTGCTAAAAAAAGAAGAAATGCCAGTCACCAGCCTTGTAGCCTACATATTAAGTCTGTTCAGCTACTTTCATGCAACAATGTGTGAAGTAAGTTTGTGTAATTTCTTCAAAAGCTCATTAGAGGTTACATGTATGTTGTATTGTTTTATGTCTTGCCGACGCAAAATAAAATTATCATTTTAATAATTGAAATTAATTGTGTGTTCCAGACAAAAATATTCCGGAATCAGTAAAAAACAGAACCCACCATGGATACGCACGATTCAGGTTACCTCAAACTGGATCAGGAGTTTGATCGACTCCTTGCTGAAATGAAACCTCATGTGCTCAAATTGCCACACAAAACAGGTGAGTGCATTTCATGGAAATGTTAATGCAGTCTTAAAGGGAATGTAGCGACACAACCAAAAATATTTATTATTGACAGTTCTTTTGTGAAAAACTTGAAAAATGGTGAAAGAATTACCAAAATTGAATGATTAACAAAGAAGATATGATAGTTTGAAAGTTCTGTTGAAGCAGATATGGAAGCCACCATTTTCAGAGTTATGACTTTATACTTCTAAATTTACTGATTTATATATATAAAGGAAAAAATTACAGTAACTATATGAACAGTATGTATACTTAATGGCAATACTGCTTTATATGACCCGTAAACGATTTTGCATTCATTTGCAGTGATTTTCCTTGCTTTAAATGATATTTATCAATATTCCATATATGATAATTTGAAACTATGTTGTCATACTTCTCAAAATATCCGTTTTAGAACAACTTTCAAATGGTCATATCTTTTTTTATTTATCGTCCAATTTTGATAATTCTTTCACTTTTTTTCGAGTTTTTCAGAATTTTCATTAATACAGCTTGTTTGGCTGTGTCGCTGCATTTACTTTAAAGTAACTACCTTAGTTAATGCTATTTATACTTTAATATCAATCTGTTTGCCAGAAAACAAAACAGTTTACGATGGCAATGGATAGCTATTCTAAAAGACACTTTTATACAGTAAATACATTGAGACAGATAACCAGAAGTTCATTACAGAATGATTTGAGTTTGTTTGTTTTTCAGATCGTCAGAAATGTGCTGTGTGGATAAAGAAACTTTGTGAGCCAACATCTGGATTGGCTGGAAGGTGGAGTATATATCTTACTTTTTCTCTATGTTGAAAAACCTACAAGTACATCGACTTAAAGGGAGTAAATAAGTTGTTGTTTTTTTGTTCGGGCAGGGGCATTTAGGCATCATACTTAAAATTGACCTATAATGGTCTTTTTTGTTCTAAAGAGTCTTTACATGGGAATTCATTTTGCACAGGTGTATTTGCTATCCTGGCTTACCTGGGTTGATTTAAGCATTTTGTGCCAGATTCTATTCCAGATCTATGGTGAATTAAAATGTAATTGTATTCTTGAATTATAGGATTTATTCAATGTAAATGTATTTTTGAATTATAGGGTTTATTCAGTGTAAATGTATTTTTGAATTATAGGGTTTATTCACTGTAATTGTATTCTTGAATTATAGGGTTTATTCAATGTAATTGTATTCTTGAGTTGTAGGGATTTATTCAATGAAAATATGTTCTTAAAATGTAGGGATTTATTCAATGTAAGTGTATTCTTGAACTGTAGGGATTTATTCTATGTAATTGTATTTTTGAATTCTAAGGGATTTATTCACTGTAATTGTATTCTTGAATTGTAAAAATGTAAGGCATTTATGCAGTGTCATTGTATTTTTGGATAGTAAGGGATTTATTCCTATTTGTATGATAATGATATTAGGCCTTATTATGGCTATTTTATCTTTTAGAGCCGAAAATACTGATATTTCCAAAATGTTACATTTTGTAATTTAATTGTTACATATTAACTGATTGTATTAACAGAAAGAACAGAAATATGTATGGACAGTTGATGTTACATATGCTGAAGCGAGGGGTGCTAGAGGGACCATTTACAAGTAAACCCCAGGATGGAGCCCTGCCTACATTACCACAATACATGGTAAGTACAGTATATAATATCATAGTGCTGGCATGATTCATTGATACATTTACTACCTATATCATCTTATGCCTAATATATTATATAGCTATTATTTTCTTTTTGCAGATATTCTTAAAAGGGAATGTAGCGGTGTGCTATAAAAAGCTATATTATATATTCTGGGATGAATTATAGAAATTTCCCAGTTTGAGAAAATCTATAACATATCCTTTCCTCTACTGTGCTATCTCGCCTAGTGTGCAAGATAGCACAGTAGCCAAATGTTATGAACTAAATGATAGACGTCACGATATTACGTCATGAATTGACGTCATGATATTACTCCGCGCTATCGCCAAAGGAGTGACAGAAGAAGGAATACGTGTGTCAAAAGACGATTGGAAAGAAATTCATCACAGAATATATATTATATAGTTTAATTAACCTTTTTATCGTGATACGGAAAATAATTCACTCGTGAGAAATAGTCTTGCGATATAGAAACTCGTGCGAAAACGCACTCGTTTCTATATCGCAAGAATCTTTCTCACTCGGGAATTATTTCCCTTATCACTTCAACACTGTTAATTAAACTCTATTTATTAATGAGAGTTCTAAAAAAGATTTGGCATATTGATCAATATCATTTAAAGCAAAGGAATTCACTGCAAATGAATGCAGACTCCTTAAATAATCATTAAGTATATTATTACACATTAGTATACATTTTTTCCATACAGCTGTTGCGGGTGTCTTTCCTATAAATGAGTAAATTATGATATTTATAAATATTCCATATATGGTAATTTAGAATTGTGGCTTCACAGTTCTCAAAATGACGGTTTCCATGAACAAACTTCAAACAGCCGTATCTTCTTTGGCAATTATTTGATTTTGATAATTTTTCTTTCCAAGTTTTTCAGAACCCTCAATAATAAAGCTTTTTCCAGCACAAGGCTATATGCCCTTTAAAGCTATATTCAAATACATATAAGAAAAAACAGTTTAATTATGTTTGAACAAATAAAGCTTTAAGTAGGTTAACATTTTACTGTGATATCCTACAACACCACTTCCAACAATAAGAAGAAATCAATACTGTTTTCAGAATACATAGTTAATATACAGAGCATATGATCAATTCTGGCATTAAATTCACCAACCATTCTTGAGAATATTCTTAGACTTAAGTCCAGGTATGCAAATTTCAATAACAAATATTTCTATAAGTTTAAAGGATAAACATTTATGCCTAGCTGCCATGTATAAATATGATAAATACCAATAAATACACTCAAGTGATATGAAAACGCAACACGGGAATTTCCGCTATATATTGTATGTACAATATGCTGCTTTTAATCGAATGGTACATGGCTATGTAAGACCTTTCCTTTTGGAAAAAATACTAAAACAACAAATAATACAGCAAATAGTATTCCTTCAATGTTTCATTATTCACAGAGTACGCGTTTGGCTCAGTCATGTGAGCAAACTTAGGATGCAACATTTTGCAAACTATTTACGTTAAATACAGTACTGAACTAGCTCAGTTTTTTAAAGAGCTACTTCAACATTTATGAGGTTCTGTTACAAAGTGTAGTGTGATTAAAACGTCTACAACATCACAGTTGTGTCCTTTCTCTAGTTAACTGCAACTTTCTTTTTAAAAAACATCTTGGGATTTCTTTTGAATATTATGTGCAATTAAGTGTGCAGTATATACAATATATAGCGGAAATTCCCGTGTTGCGTTTTCATATCACTTGAGTGAACTAACTTCATACAATTGTTTATCTTTGAGGATCACGGGAATATTTGTGAACAAAATTTAAGTACTTGAGCTCAAGTCTAAGAATAGTTTGAAGAATGGTTGGTGAATTCCAGGCCAGCAGGTCTTTATCTTCTTATGTGATAAAGGCCAAAGTTCCAAGTTCATGTCACAAATAGAGTACAAATAAATAAATGATACGCATCATACATTTATTAGAGATATAGAACGTGCTTCTGATAGCTTTTTAAATGGTCCTGGCAGGGCAGAAAAATATACTCATCCTACGTAATATTTGAATGGTCAAATTAATAAATTGTTAAAGAATTTATCTGTGTTTCTACTCGTCCTGCATCATACTTGTCATGGCGAGCGGACGAGTGGAATTTTCGTGCCATGTCCTGGTATCAGTGTTTTTTTATGTGTTTTGTGAATGCAGCCTGTGACTGTGCCATTGTGAAAAATAGCGGCATTTTTCTAGAAATTGTGAAATTGTGAAATATTATAACAAAAGAAAAAGAAACTTTTTTCACTTTTATTTTCACAGTTTAATATCCCTTGGTTTTAAGTTATGTTTTTGGTAAATAGTATGGAATACAGACTAGTTTTGACACCAGCTTATATTAAGACTAGTATCCTTCCGGCTTTTTTTTTTTTTTTTTTTTTTCAGATTGTGAATTCTTTGGATATAATTGTGAAAGAAGTATACTTTTTGGCATTGTGAATGGGGCCGAATAACGGCCCCAAATTAGGCATAAAAAAAACACTGGGTATAATCCACCCATATAATACCGTTAGTCCGAACAATAATGGATGCATAGTACTTAGATAAAGCTATTCCATTAAAACATACATGGGACCCCACTTTTGAAATTGAAGACCCACCCATAGTTGCACAATTGAGTTTAAAGAACCAAATTTCGGAAAATAGGGTTCACCCACAGATGTTTATTAAATTGTCTTCCTGTGGTCCCTGAGAGTATGTTTAAATGGACTAGCCCTTAGATACTTGATGTACAATAACAGCATGTGGAAGATACTATTAAGTGTGACTGTGTGTTGATACCTAAATTTAATGTGTGACTGTGTGGATTTGATTTACTTTGCAGTCGGTGTATTTGGATGATCCCATTGGTAACCTAGAGGTAATTCTGGGGAAGGAATGTTATATGTCTGTTGTATTACTGTATTCTCATGCTTTTAAACTGTTATATGCTGAGTGCGTTCAGGGTTCTCCCATTGGCAACCACCATGGGTTGGTTACCAACGGCCACCGATGGCAGCATATGGTAACCATAGGGTACCGATGTTACAATTGGCAACCAATAAACTCTGAACAGATATGGGTAGAGTTAGTTTGTAGACATTGTACATCTTATTATTCACTCGTATGTTTATTGGGATTAAATTCTCAGCAATCGATGTTCGTCGCCATTTTGAACTGATGTCATAATGATGCTTCCCTAGGTGTGGAGTCGCGGCAAGATTGCTTACCGACATTTTATGACGACACCCAATGGCTACCTATGTCTACCATAAGCACTTTCTGGAACAGATGGCAGAACTCTGAATGCACTCATTGTCTGTATTCGTTATATAATGCATGAGTGCTATTTGTTAGTTTCAATATGGTTGAAAGCTGACTGTATGTATATGCTTTAATTTTTGTTCGAAAACGGTTTACCATTTTCAGCCATATGCTATCGCTCATAGACCGGATACATCGTTTTAACGCACTACGCGGATGTTAACATATTTTTCAAGACCAGACCTATTTTAATGAACGCAGTATCTCAGTCCGACGAATTGTCTAGATTTTTGCGACGCTTGTAATGTTTGTATTTGAAACAAGCGTCGCAAATGATCAAGACTATTGCTCTGTAGGAAAACATCATGACCCTAAGAACATAAAGAAAGATCAAAGAAAGCTGGCTCAGCTGAGAGATCTATAACATATAACAAGAATCATTTCGCCAATAACAATCATAAAAATCATACAATATTTAATATTAACTATACTCGATATAGGAACAGCTCAAACCCATTTAACTTTTTTGCCATTCAGTACACAGTACTTTAATTTTTATTGTTAAGTAGTTTTTGTTAATACTATAAATTCCACCAAGCTCATCCCACTTAAATAATGTTCCATATTAAGATTGTAAAAGTATTTATGATTAGCCAGGGCTTCCGTTAACGGGCGTACGGCCATAAATTACGTCCAAAAATCGTAGTTGTATGCCGAAAATTAACGTCGAAGGCGTACAGTGTACTTCCAAAAACTTCAAAGTACGCCGCGATTCTTTACTAAGGACGTCCCATAATCTGTAAATTACCGATTATAGCCCCGTCCATCTAATCTAATTTCATTTGAGACTACCGACGTAACAAGTTGTAAAGCAATTAAAACTCAGTGGAGCCTGTAATTGACAGGTAAAACCGGTTTTGTCCAGTTTTTATCAAGGGTCAAACGCATGGCTGGTGAGAGGAGAGAGTGTTAATTAGATAATTGGCCTAGCCGCGCATTTCACAAAATGAAAGTAGCAATATAATCTCGATGCCAAATTGTTTAATTTATATTCATTAACCACAAAGTTCAAACTCCTTACACAAACAGATTATACTTTTTAGGCTATTTCTTTTATATCTTTGTGTCATTTTTCTATGTATTTATCAAATTTACAAATAGTAACGAAGTACTGATAGACAAACAATATTTAATAATCTCGAACCTAGGGGAAAGAACTCTTCGCGAATGGAGACTAAACACGGAAGTGAAATTATCACTGGCAAAAACAATCGATTGCTTTGATAATAAATTAAAGAATTTGTTACATTTATTCCTACACTTGACAGCTTTACATACCTTTCATTAATGTATGCCAATTTAAAAGCTTTAAAATTCCTGGACTGATCAATTGAAAACTGTTTGCAAAATGCAATTCACTGTATAAAACTTGTGGGTGGGGTATGGCACGCAAATTAAGTACGTTTATATAATGTCATCAAATATTTTCTTTTATTAACATATAAATGATTATAAATATACTTTTTTACTTTTTAACAATTTAGATGTGTTGTTTCCCTCACCACCAAGCGGAATCACTGACTCAAAGACGGAGTATGAATGCCATGCCCAAACACTTGAACTTCCTAAATTTTCCCCATGAACTTCCAAATTTGATACACAGGAAGTTCGAACTTCCTAAATTTGAACCTTAGTGGAAGCCCTGATTAGCCATTTAAACTATAAACTATGTATAACAATGCAGTTAGCTGTTTTCACATTACCCGACTGTTCAAGTCATGCAGTTAAAAATCACTATGCAGAAAATTTTGGTGGATGAATACATAAAGATAGACTTGATTTTTTTAAAACTAGTTTTGGCAAAATTGACTTAGAACTATATATGCCAATTAGGCTTTATTGTGTCGCATGCATAGCATTGCAGACACTTAGAGATTGTTTTGATCGTAGTACTACCAGCATCATTGTCGTCATCAGACTCATTTCCACTAAATAACCCACCATCCTAAAACTTTATATCTTAGAGTCCTTGTTAAAAGGATGACCCCTGTAGATTTTTGGGTCAGTAAGTCAAAGGTCAAGGTCACTGATAAGCATAAGGCAGGTGACACTAGTGTTCCGAGGTACATCAGGAACACCACTCAAGTTTGTTTTATGAATCATCAAAACCAAGATGTGCCAAAGGAGAAGTAAAATTCTTTTTAGTCGGTAAAGAAAAGAGATTAAAATGATCAATTTCAATCTGATAGGTGGTAAAAAACTATTAAATTTTCTACAGAAAATTATAATGTTTTTTTTGTTTTTTTTAAGGATATTCAAAAAATGAATTTTTTGTTTGGGGCGCTTGTTTCAGCTAAAGGTTTTTCTGCAGCTGCTTCAGCAATTTAAATAATACGTGCATCAATTATGTATCATCAGAACTGGCATTTTTAGTGGTAATTAAAAATACCTTAGTTTTGAAAATTGGTTGAGAAATAAATATTTTACAGCCAAAATGATGTTTTGATGGGGCTTTTATGTGTAAATTCCTTGTTGGTGGGACAGCAGAAAATTAAGAAATTTCGAATAACTTCATTTAGCCTTCATACTTTGCTATACAACTTCCAGGGTGTCTTAATTTATGAATATCCAACAATTGGATACAAATTCTAAAAAAATATTTATTTTTTTTAAGTTTTTCATGTAGCAGAATTTTGCATTGAAAATTCTCCATCAAAAACATCTTTAGCGCATGAAATTTTTATTTCTCAACCAATTATGAAAAGTAAGGCATTTTTACTTACCACTCAAAATATCTGTTTCACTGATATACAACTTATTTAGGTACTAGATGACTTTTGTCTGAAAAGTTCAAAAAACCTTTGGCTGAAACAAGCGCCCCAAAAAATAATCAGATAATAAAGGCCTACACAATGAACCAAAACCCTACTGTGCCAGTAAAAAAACACATCATGTAAAGCTGATATTTCTGTAAAACAGCTAGGCCTTTGTCGTTCCTTACTTACAAATTATAGATTTCTGCTATATTGTATTAATCATTGATTGTATGGGTTAGGGCTATTACGGTACATTAAAGCATAATTGGACCCCAGAAAGGCATTTTTGCAATTGAATGCCTACCCATACCTAAGATGCAAAATTGAGGTTAAAAGACCAAATGTTTATTAAATTGCCTTCATGAGGTCCTGAGTATGTTTTAATAGAATAGCCCTTATAGTTAGGAATCTGGTTAGGATCTATATTATTATTAATATTTCGAAAAAGGTTACCTCAGCCTCAAACTTAGTAGTCAAGAAATGGGTTAAACTTGAAATAATAATAATAATTTTTTCTTAATTGTCAATAACTTCTTTAACCAAGAAACTTTTTTAATAATCACATTTTATTATTAGACAGATCATATATATTACTACTAGCTGAAAATAATACATCATATTCTTATGTGAATAATCTGTTTTTAAACAGCTGGAGACGAACTATTTCTTTTTATGCCCCCATCATAAATGGGTGGGGTGGGTGTGAGCCTTTCATGTTGCACTTGTTTGTCTGTCCATCTGTACGTACATCACACTTTCTTGTCTGGACCTCTCATCAGATTTGGTGATACTTGGAAGGAAGTATCAGTATGAAGTCCAGTTCGTTGACTTT
This sequence comes from Cyrtodaria siliqua, assembly GCA_037043455.1. Lineage (NCBI taxonomy): Eukaryota > Metazoa > Mollusca > Bivalvia > Adapedonta > Hiatellidae > Cyrtodaria > Cyrtodaria siliqua. The sequence goes on along the minus strand of JAWPHD010003051.1, from coordinate 82,725 downwards.
GGTCAAGTTATGTCCCTTTAATGATTTATATTGATTAAATCTTTTACAGTGGGGGTATTCATGTCCACAGACACATTTCTAGTTTTCATCTGTTTCAAAATAAATTTTGTTTGCATCAGTGAATTTCTTTAATTATATGGAGGAATATGTTCAACTATTCAAATCTGTAGTATATACAGTTGTATAAGACCTGTCCTATAGCAATACTAACCTCGGCTATATAATATGACATCAGCTCACTGACATCTTTAATCAACGCTTAATTAACCTTAAAACATGTCTATGCTGGTCCGTAAATAACTCTGAATTTCAATTTATATACGTTTTCGTCAAAAGCTTGTTTGCAAATCCTGTCCCTGTACCATGTAACATATTGTATAGTATGCTTCATTACTTGTAACATGCATGTATATTGTTTTAACCAACTCTTATTGTTTACTGCAGAACCATTGTTACCTTTATTGCTTGGCATGATGTTTTGCATATTGTTTATTAAGCATGTTAGCATAGCAGGCGCGTAGCCAGGCATACGCCCGTACGCCCGGGCGTACGCCCGTACGCCTCTTGGAAAAAAATGAGAAAACATAGTGCCCCAAAAATGCAATAAAACCTGAAGCCTGACTAGGGTGAGACCCATCATTAGAAATTTATAAACATATAAATATCAAGGTTATCAAAACAGATGCCATAAAATGGAAATTTCAATCTAAGATATTCATTTTTCGCAACTATATAATTTATTTATCAATCAATAAAAGCCATCATTTACAGCCCAAAATCGTCAAAAGCAACGTGCGGACGCTTAGGGCTTCCGGGGGCCGAAGCCCCCCGGACCCCCCACCAACCGCCCCTTGGACCCCAATATATGGGCGTATCCTCCAAAACGGCCTAGCTACGCCCCTGCATAGAGTATTCATACACTATTATAATACATTATAGTTATTATATATATTAAATAAACCATTTCATCATTGTCAATTTGATATTTTCATTCGTGCTATCTTCCTAGTTTTACTATCATATTTTCAGTTTATGATAGTTAACCTGACATTTCATTAGATATACATTCTAACCTCCTGTTTTCAGAGCAACAAAGTTCCCGATTGGGTGAACGGAGAGCTGACGACGACCGGTGGCTCCTCTATGTTCCGGTCCACCATCGGTAACCCTGCTGCCCACTCCACATGGAGGTCCGGGCTGTCCCCTCCAAACTCCCCATCAAGGAGGTATGCCATATTTATTTGGGATAGTAGTTTAACTGACTTTCATATGCAGTGTACACTCAAACCTTTGTTTACAGTTGTTTGTTATTGACGGTCTCATCGCATTTATGGTTTTGAAATAAAAGTGTTGACTAATAAACATGATAAAAAGACAACAATATGTTTTCTTTATTAAACTGAAAGGTAAATAATCAGACATTCAAGTGCCATCAAGCAAAAAAAAAGAAAAAGAAAAAAGGTATAAAGTAGGAGTCCAAATTTCAAAAAGAAAAAGTGAGGGAAAATATGCATCTTCATTTAATTTACAAAAAAGTAAAATAAAGACCTGTTCCCTGTTTCCAGACCTGTTTCCAGAAAATTAGCTTCCGTGTGCTCACTTGCCAGGAACGTCTGCTGTAGCTGAAGTTCTGTAACAGAACGTCTGCTGTAGTATGTTTTCATGTTGGCTGCATTCCAGAGCAGAATTTGTCTACCTCTTAAGTACATGTACTTGTATCCAGTTAAGGTGACACCACTTCTGAGTAAGAATAGAGCCTAATCATGAAAACAGACCTTGCAGACGTCATGATATTAATAGTACACACTCTGGAAAGATATATTAAAGATTCTGTGCTTAATTATCATACTAATATAGTACTTTCTCCATTTATTCATTCTTATGAATAGACATGTCAAAATGTTACGGTAAGAGTAACAACTACAGTACAGTAACTTCTTTTTTTTAACGATTGTACTTTCTTTAAATGAGTTTTAGATTTTCAATTGGACCTGTTTTTTTCTACCTTTCATTGGTTTTTTCTACTTTTGTGATATCAGACCTATTTTCTTTCAAAATATTCTATTATCCATACATTTTGATAATTCTTGCAGACCCCACACAGCCCTGGGTATTGACATAGACAAAGACCCTATTACCTCATCTCCAAGGAAGGACTACCTCAGCAGACCCATGGACACGGGTCACTATGCATACGTAAGTATCTGCACAATGCAATACCGTAAAATCCCTATTAAACGCCTCACCTCTAATTAACGCCACCCACTTAGGGAGTCATAAAATGGTATATAAAATATGACGTAGTACATATGATAGCCAAACATGGAAAACACACAAATCCAATGTTCCAAACGTTTAATTACTCTCGAATAAAAGCCCCCCTTTTGCAAGATGTAAAGGCCCCGGGGGCATTTAATAGGGATTTTACGGTATGTTGTGTCCTGTGTGTTTATTATTTGTTCATTGCTTCCAATGCTTTATCTGCTATCTGTGGGTCATGGTTACTGGTGCACGGTGGTTATGTAAACATGTAGCATAAAGTCTATAAATAAAAGATGGGTACATGGTTTTAATTTAAATAATTCTGGGTAAGATAAAAATAAGTTAATTTTGGCTGTGTAAAAAACTAGTGCATTTTGATTGAGTTGATCACAAGAACAACCACTGTTAACCTAAGTTCAACTAGTGAATGTTAAACTGATGTTCTGTCACTAATTATTTACTTCTGATTAGATTTGATTTTGTTGAACTGTTTACAGGAATGAACATTAGTCAAAATCAACCCATCCTGTTTTATGCCCCGTCGTGAAAATGGGGTGGGCATATAGTATTACCCTTGTCTGTCCGGCCATACATAATACAAAAAGGTTTTGCATTCAACGTTTTCATTAAGTTCATTTCTCAGATACCAGAAACCATAGAGCTTTCAAACTTCACACATGTTTACCTGACAGTTGTTTGTAACTAAAAAAAGAAGGTCATTATGAATAATATTGATCTACTTGTCACTCTTCATTAATTTACATTGAAGTTCTATTGTATATAACTGACAGCGCAAAGCAGGACATTCATGTCCTATGGACACCTTTTCTAGTTGTAGTTAATTGTGTGCTGTGAATTAAACTTTGTAAGCTTGGCATGCTATGATTAAGGAAAAGGAACCGAGCGACGATTCGGTCTTCATTTGCATATTTATTACACTAGTGTTTGTTGATATTTATGTCATGGCTTTGTCTAAGGTTTGTAAAGTGACTTTTCACGGCATGCCAATCCTCTATAAAGATAACTTCTTGTCCGTGTAAGGTAACTATAGTACTGTTCCTCTATGTCCTCTGGGATGACAAAATCTTGAGCATGTGATATTTATCTATGTCGTGCATGTACTGTTTCTCTATGTCGTATAGGACGACTTGAGCATGGTTGGTTCTAAGAAGACTACTCGACCGGCATTTAATTATCACTCGGATGATGAAGATAGCCTGCTTGGTGGTATCAGAACAAAGAAACAAGGTGTGTTATGCCACTAGTTCACTATCACATTGTTCGTCTTCTTGATAAAAAAGAAGAACTAGTATTCTGTATATTTTCTGAAAAAGTTTTAAATTGAATCAGAATTTGTATTTTATTAGACCGTTAATTTACTGTAAATGGTGTAATTAAATTGAAATCTTTCAAATTTAATTTCTGTTAAATCCTGTGCTTTGATTTTTCATGACATATAATAATGTAACAGTGTCAGTGCTGCATGCATAAGATTGTATCTATACGCTCCAAAGTTACTTTTCCTTACATTTATCTCAGAAAATGCATATGTTTTTATTACATTTCCATGGGTGAAAGATTGGGATTTCTCAGTAAAAGAATATTCATAATCGCTAAATATTAATAATTAACTCAGAACACAAAAATAACTTATTGTGACTATGAGTTATGACGTCAATAAAGTGTTGCTGACATCAACTTCATCCGCCGATAATGTTCAATAAAGCGAATAATTTCGGTTAAAGCCATAAATAAACTCATTTAAAATGTAATAAATAGATTATCTAACTGCTGGGTTCGATTATATGGAAGTCCTTCACTCAATGGTAGACGTGTTTTATTTCTTCACTCGCGTCCGCTCATTCATGAAAAGAACCACACGTCTACCATCTCGAGAAGGATTTCCCTATTATAGATCCCAGCAGTTAAATAATCTCTATATAATTCCCGAGTCTTCTTATAATCAGCCTATGTTTATACTGTGTAACTGTTGTATGATGGCTTTGCATGCATTAACAGATGATAAAGGGAAGAAGTATGTGGACTTCACCAGTAAAACGGAGGTAAGGTTGAGCTAACTGTATGCAGCTTGTTAGGAAGGTTATGCTATATTTTACTATCATCTTCCTGTACCGCACTTACCTCGGCGACCTGCTTTAAATGTAACATTTGTTTCATGTGTTTTTGGGATTTGCATTCATTTTGTGACATACAATTTCTCCTGCTTTGACTTTCGCCTCACAACTTTGTATCTGAAACAGTTTGCAGAAGGACGGTTCTTAGTTCATCTCAAATGACAAAGGTCTTCTCTGCGAAAATAAAATGATGTGTTGATAAATGGCATCAAACACTTTGCCAAAAAACAAACAAACACCAGAAGACACTTATCCTGCTTTTATTTGTTTTAAAATGAAAATTGAACCGAGATAAAGTGTTCTGTAGTCTAGATTAGTCAGTAGATTATAAGTAGTGTGACCCCGATAAATAACTAGCTAAATGTTTACTGATAATATTATGCCATATACATTGAAAATTAAGGTGATTCTTCATTATAAAGCCAATATTTTGTTTATTTGTTTCTCATGGTGTTTTATCTTGTTCAGACAACTGGTTGGTCAGAGGCTACGGCAGCGTCATCTACAAACTCCAACCCCTATCTCAAAGGTAATATTCACTTATATCTTACTACAAACTCCAACCCCTATCTCAAAGGTAATATTCACTAATATCTTACTACAAACTCCAACCCCTATCTCAAAGGTAATATTCACTTATATCTTACTACAAACTCCAACCCCTATCTCAAAGGTAATATTCACTAATATCTTACTACAAACTCCAACCCCTATCTCAAAGGTAATATTCACTTATATCTTACTACAAACACCAACCCCTATCTCAATGGTTATATTCACTAATATCTTACTACAAACACCAACCCCTATCTCAAAGGTAATATTCACTAATATCTTACTACAAACACCAACCCCTATCTCAAAGGTAATATTCACTTATATCTTACTACAAACTCCAACCCCTATCTCGAAGGTAATATTCACTTATATCTTACTACAAACTCCAACCCCTATCTCAAAGGTAATATTCACTTATATCTTACTACAAACACCAACCCCTATCTCAAAGGTAATATTCACTTATATCTTACTACAAACTCCAACCCCTATCTCAAAGGTAATATTCACTTATATCTTACTACAAACTCCAACCCCTATCTCAAAGGTAATATTCACTAATATCTTACTACAAACACCAACCCCTATCTCAAAGGTAATATTCACTAATATCTTACTACAAACTCCAACCCCTATCTCAAAGGTAATATTCACCTATATATAATTTTCTTCAATTTTCATGTATTTACATTTAAAGGCATTATGGGGAAACTCGGTGTAATCCAAACAAGGTTTTCCGGAATTCCGATTAAAACAAGTTATACCAAGGGTTAGAATTTCCCTATCTGAACCGGATACACATGATTGATTCTTTTCCTTAAATATTCATTGACATTCTGTGCATTGACATCACCAACTAATAACGTTTTGCATGTTTAATTCTGTATCGCTCTCATCACAAAGAAGTTGACTAACTTTGTATAACCTGTAAAAGGTCACTAATATTCACCCACTCCATGTGGATTATAGTGGGACGGATTATATCCTGTTTTAGGTGACTAATATTCTCCCACCCCATGTGGACTATAGTGGGACGGATTATATCCTGTATTAGGTCAATAATATTCGCTCACCCCATGTGCAATATTCTCCCACCCCATGTGTATTACAGTGGGACGGATTATATCCTGTATTAGGTCACTAATATTTGCCGACCAAAGGTGGATTATAGTGGGACGAATTATATCCTGTATTAGGTCACTAATATTCTCCAACCCCATGTGGATTATAGTGGGACAGATTATATCCAGTATTAGGTCACTAATAGTCGCCCATCCTTGTGGATTATAGTGGGACGGATTATATCCTGTATTAGGTCACTAATATTCGCCCACCCCATGTGGATTATAGTGGGACGGATTATATCCTGTATTAGGTCACTAATATTCGCCCACTCCATGTGGATTATAATGGGACTGATTATATCCTATATTAGGTCACTGATATTCTCCCAACCCATGTGGATTTTAGTGGGACGGATTATATCCTGTATTAGGTCACTAATATCCTCCCACCCCATGTGGATTATAGTGGGATGGACAATATCCTGTATTAGGTCACTAACACACTGTATAACAAATACAATATACATATTGAGTTACGAATAATATAATTAATTAAAATACAACATGGTATTAAAAAAAAATCACAATTTTTTACATATAAAATAAATACATAAAATACTAGGGATTTGTAAAGGATTTAGTTTGCTGTAACTCACTACACTCAGAAGAAAACTACATGTGTGCCTGTATTTGTGGGGTAGTGGTGTTGGTCTGTATTTGTGGGGTAGTGGTGTTGGTCTGTATTTGTGGGGTAGTGGTGTTGGTGAGTAATATGCTTCACTATATATTAGTATAAATATGTTAAGTGTATAAGATTTTTTTAATAAACACTTTGAAAATGGTGAACACTTAATTGAGAGTATCAAAGCATAATTAGGATATGATTTTTGTGAGATTGGCTCACCTCTCACCACTGCAGGTTCGAATCCCACTGGGAGCTCAGCTTGTAAGTGAGAAAGTGTTGATTCTTACGGATGGCAGGAGGTGTACAGTACTGGTTTTATCCAGGAAAAATGGGGTGATCTGTCTGTACCATATATGGCCTAAAATGTGCTAAAATGACGTAAAACACCATTCAAACATGCTATGCTTACCATTAGTTATAATTGTTTACAGGCATGACATATTCAGATGAGTCCACTATGCCTAAAGGTGGCAGAGATGTAAGTATAGATTTGTATTCGACTATTAGACTTGTACCATCCATATTACAATAATAGCAGTACCTTTAGATCTTGTTTTCTATTAAAAATTCTTTGATGTTCTGTCATATTTTTTTATATTTGTGTATCTAACCAAAAAAATGTTGCTATACAATGCAAGCTGAGAGATTTTAAAAATTCCTAGACAACCTAAGAATAAGTTCACGCCTCTTAATGTCTAGCTAGATGGCAACATCACAATGTAAAGTGAATTTGCATTTCAACAGCAGTATAGAAATTCTGATTTTGAAAGATCGGAGTAAATTTTAACATAAGTGTTATTTTTTATTTTGTTCAGCAATGTGTTGAAAAGAAAATTTAATATTTATTTTATAACATAGCATGTCAGATAAGAATGTATGGCCCATGATAAGAATGTATGGCCCAGATAAGAATGTATGGCCCATGGTTCTGATGGTATCCAAGTCCAGACTCGTTTTGATCTCACCTTATATAACCCTACTGGAAATATTCAGTTTCTTAAGTTATTGTAAACACTATATAAAAGATGATTAAAAATGTAAATTTTAGAATTCAGATGTAAAAATCAAAATGATGGAGGCCAAATTCCATGAAGAAAAGTTACGTCTTCAACAAAAGCATGATGCAGCTGTACAAAAGGTGATTATATTTGATACAGTGTCATGTTAGCTGTCCATGAACAAAGAATTCATTGTTTTTTGTAGCCTGCTTAGGAAAACCACATCCACCATTGTTGTCACAAAGTTTTTGAAGCATTTGTAACGTTTTAATTTCTTCATAACCCGATACGACCTAAGCTGTTAAAAGGATCATAAAACATGAATAGTTTGTTTCTTCATATTTCTTAGCAAACTCAATACAATTATACACATCAAGGCAATAGTCACATTACCACACCAATATATCAAGGTCAAATAATTGTTTTGCCTCAAAATCTTCACAGTCCCTATATTGTTTCATTTCTTTGTGAAACATTGCATATCTTCACTCTGTGGCCATGTAGTCATGTGACCAGACCAATTTGGCAAGGTCATAGACTGGGTTCACTGTCAGACTTTCTAGTAAAATGCCCCAGCAGGTTCTAGGAAAATGCCATAGCAGGTTCTAGGAAAATGACCCAGCAGGTTCTAGGAAAATGACCCAGCAGGTTCTTGGAAAATGCCTCAGCTGGTTCTAGGAAAATGACCCAGCAGGTTCTAGGAAAATGCCCCAGCAGGCAACACACTTTATCCAGAGAGCATAATTAAGTTATTTCATTATGAGTGTGTGTTGTTCTAAGGTTCAAAGTCCTGCCGCCTTTTAGTCTATAGGACATCTTAAAGGTATAGGACTATACAGTCTGTCTGTCTTTCAATATGAGTATGAGAGAAACATAGAAGTTTCATCCTGCTAATGAAAATCAGGTTTAAAGAAGGTCTGAAATGAGGATGAATTTTGAAACCTCACCTTAATCCCCTCCATACATGTCATTTACAGATACTGGACAGAAAAAATGCAGAGATTGAGGATGTCAAAATTCAACACAGAAATAAGTCCAAAGACATGGAAGATGCCATTGCACGACTGGAAAAGAAAAGTAAGTCATCCTGTCATTGTATTGTTTCATGGCATTGGTTGAGAGATACTATCTGTCTCGTGACCTTTTTGCGTTTGCATCATGCGTCTTGTTGTTTTACAGTTCTAATTCTTTTGTGTGGACTTCAGGTATTTTTTCCTGTTAAAAACCCCAACTCAATTGATTTAAAATTTCCTTTGGTTCATCAACAGATGACCCATATATCAATATTTGGAGCAAGAGTCATCTGGGAACCATTCCTTGCAACACCTTACAAAAAGCTTTAGATATCTACATGTATATTTCAGTATAATCAAATTATTAAAAATGCATGTATCATACAGTTGGGGATGGCAAGATACATATTGAGAAAGAAAACAAAAAACATATATAGTTACTTAAGGTTGAAACAAAAATAACTTAATTGAAATAAAATATTTAAATACTTTATGTAACTATTAAATGTTTAGTTCAGGGAATCATGAAGGAGAGCCAGCACATGCAGGAAACCAAGGACAGACAACTTCATGAACTCAAAAATATGGTGGAGGAAACAAACACAACAAAGAGACATGAGTTTGAAAAGAAGGTAGGAGTAAATGCATCTCTGGCAAAGAGGTTTATAAATAGATTCTGAACTGTCAATCAAGCTTATATCCACTCGAGATTTGAGCCGATTACAAGTACACTAGGTATTTACACCTATGAAAAGCAAATGTAGACCCTCCGGCAAATCTAAAATACAACGGAGCACATAGCCAGTGTTTGTGGGAACTTGTGTCCATAACGTGGTTAGAGTCTCTGACATGAAATCATTTGCCCGTCACCACTATGGGTTTGATCCCTCATTGGAGTAGGAATCTTTATGCGAGGAAGCTATCCAGCTGGCTTGCAGAATGTCGGTGGTTCTACCCAGATGCCTGTCCCTGCACGAAAATTGCCCGGAAGGTCTCCTGGGTCTTCTTCACAAATTGAAGCTGGAAAAGTTGCCATATGACCTTAGCTGTTAAAATCCAATTCTGTTTTTGGGAACTTGACCTATGAACAGTAATAGTGTGTAGCTAGAAATAAAAGGAGTTGATGCACTATTTTCAAACAATGTTTATTTTAAAGGGCTCTGAAAAACTGGAAACAAGCTGAAAGAATGATCAAAATGCCATGAAAAATAAAGGAGATATGACCTATTGAAAACTTGCAAAGAAACATAAATGGAGGTGGCCATCTTGGAACGATGACATCAACGCGCCTTTTTAACATATGTGGCATATTGACAAAATGTATTTTAAAGCAAAATAAACCCACTGTAAATGGAAAATAAACATACAATTTATGCATTTTACATCTGTATACTTATTTTTAATCAATTTGCAATTGATTTTCTTTGCTTTAAAGTATATTTTGTCAAAATGCCATATATGGTAAAAAGGCGGGATGACATCATCGTTCAAAGATAGCTGCCTACATAAATCTCAATAGGTCATCAATCATCTCCTTTATTTTTCATGGCATTTTGACAATTCTTTCAGCTGAACTTTTTTCAATTTTTCAGAGCCCTTTTAAACAAATCTTGCTTGAAAATAGTGCATCAACCCCTTATGTACATTATTGTCAGGGCCTTTACTAGCTTCTCTTAGGGGTCGATATTCAGTCCCATTTTCTATGGCATAGTGTATGTTTTCCACTCCAATTTAAAATAAAATACTTTTTTTCTTCAAGTTTGTTGGCAGGTACTATTTTGCTTGATTCTCCTTTTTAACTAACAGCTATGAATTTGATGTGTAACATGCTGTCTTCAGATAAAGATTGGGAAGACATTTGTTGTTTTCTAGGCAGGTAAGTAATTGAGACTAGATAGTGTAACTGACATGAGTTGCAACCCTGACAGTTAATAGGGGGTGGGGTAATCAAAATTATTCTATGTCTTTTCTGTTTGCTTCAAACTGTATTCCTCTGTGGAATATATACGATGTAATACTCGGTATGTAAAAAATTGTTTTCAACTCATTTTAGATCAATGACATCGTGGCGGAGTTTGAGCAGGAGAAGTTTGAGATGCAGAAACATCACACCAAAAACATACAGGAGATCCTGGATGACACCAATGCTAGACTGCAGAAAATGGAGAAGGAGTACAGCCAGCAGACAATCTCTACGGTATGTGTCTTCGTCAGCCTCTAGCCATATCTTTTGTTGGAGTTACATTGTAATTTCATTACATTATGTAAAAAATGTTGCCTCCTTAGAGGCGGATCTAAATTATAAATTTTCCTACTGCTGCTTCCTTAGAGGCAGAACTGTATAACAAAGGCTCCTGTCTTAGAGGTGGAGCTATATGATAAATGTTCCTCTTTTGTCTCCTTAGAGGTGGAGCTATATAACAAATATTCCTCTATTTCTTCCTTAGAGGTGGAGCTATATAACAAATGTTGCTCTGAGGCTCCTTAGAGGTGGAGCTGTTTAACAAATATTCCTCTGAGGCTCCTCAGAGGTGGAGCTGTATGACAAATGTTCCACTGTTGCCTCCTTAGAGGTGGAGCTGTATGACAAATGTTCCTCTGAGGCTCATTAGAGGTGGAGCTGTATGACAAATGTTCCACTGTTGCCTCCTTAGAGGTGGAGCTATATGACAAATGTTCCTCTGAGGCTCATTAGAGGTGGAGCTGTATGACAAATGTTCCTCTGAGGCTCATTAGAGTTGGAACTGTATGACAAATGTTCCTCCGGGGCTCCTTAGAGGTTTGTATGACAAATGTTCCGCTGTTGCCTCCTTAGAGGTGGAGCTATATGACAAATGTTCCTCTGAGGCTCATTAGAGGTGGAGCTGTATGACAAATGTTCCTCTGAGGCTCATTAGAGTTGGAACTGTATGACAAATGTTCCTCCGGGGCTCCTTAGAGGTTTGTATGACAAATGTTCCGCTGTTGCCTCCTTAGAGGTGGAGCTGTATGACAAATGTTCGTCCGGGGCTCCTTAGAGGGTGGAGCTATATGACACATGTTCCTGTGGAGCCTCCTGGCGCTTATCTTATAAGTTAAAGTTACACAACACACGTGTTCAGACTGAATACATAGTTTCGATCTGTCAGTCAGGCTATATCCACCAGTGATTTGAGCCAATTAAAAGTACAATACATATTTACACCTGAAGGTAAAGCACATGTAGTCACACCAACTACTCCAAAAAACCACATAACCAATGTTTGTGGGAACTTGACTGATGAACAATAGAGGGTGGAGCTAAAAAGGGAAAAACCGGAACTATGTATTATGATGAAACAATAGCAGGGAACATCCATATATGATAGAGGAATAATTTAAACTTCATACAAACTGCCTGTACTCATCTGTAGTTGCTGTGTTTCAGGGTAATGTTATCAAGGAACTGGAGGTGCGTGTCCAACAGCTGATGAATGAGACAGAGAACATGAAGAAATCCAAGACTATGCTGGAGAAGGAGAAGATTGAGGCCCTGTCAAAAATTGAACGCATTAAATCTGAATTCCGTACACAACATGACAAGTAAGCTATCTTCAAATGAGGTCTTTTGACCAAATGTAGGTCACACCTTTCTGACCAAATGTAGGTCACAACAATCTGACTATTTGGTCACACCATTCTGACCAAATGTAGGTCACACCATTCTGACTATTTGGTCACATTTCTGACCAAATGTAGGTCACACCATTCTGACCAGATGTAGGTCACATCATTCTGACCAAATGTAGGTCACAACCTTCTGACCAAATGTAGGTCACACCATTTTGACCAAATGTAGGTCACACCATTCTGACTGGTCACACCTTTCTGACCAAATGTAGGTCACACCATTCTGACCAGATGTAGGTCACACCATTCTGACCAAATGTAGGTCACACCTTTCTGACCAAATGTAGGTCACACCATTCTGACCAAATGTAGGTCGCACACAGTGACCAACCTTGGCCTACATTTTTTCTCTTCGTTGATTCTAGTTATGTTAATCATTTTCACCATTTCATCAGTCATTGGATGCTCTTCAGTCTTTAGACTATTATTCAGTGACATACGCTTGCTGTTACTTATAACTAAAAAATGTTTCATTGATGCTGCTGTCTTGCCATCCAACATGCAGTGCAGGGTATCCATGTCCCATGGACACATCTTTTAATTTCTGCTAGGGACTGCTTTAACTATGACATTGCTCCTTCAACAGACTATTGCATCCTTTCAAATTTTGTTGCAGAATGTTGATAATGGAGCAAGATCACCAGAGGGCGCTTGAGTCACATGACCAGGATTTGCGAGCGCTGCAGCGAAAAACAGAATCCAACATGGAGTTTTTAAAGCAAGAACATAACATCGCCCAGACTAAGGTAAAATTGTTAGAAATAATAGTTCAACCCATTGTTCATTGTATGAAGTATAATTATGGGATTGTAATCTCACATGTTTTATTGTGGTTGTACTGTGCTTTCCGTTGTAATGAACATACTTGTATATATATTGAAGTTGAACATTAAATTAAGCTTTAGGATCTTCGGTTTTCAGCCAGAAAGTTTAGATTTAACGTAGAAGGAAAACATATTTTTGTCAATGTCATAATCCTTATTGGCACAGTATCCAGTTTAAGAATCTAGAATTTTAAAATGTTTTTAATTAATACAAGTTTTTAGTTGGTTTGTTTTGAATTAAAAGGATGCAGATATTATGTTTTAGATATTTTGGTACAGATGTTTTAGATATTTTGGTGATGGATTTATTTGAATTAGTGTGTTTTCTCATGCAAATCTTTATCATTATAAGTGTATGCAACTTGTGAATGTAACACAAATGTAACACCTATGTAAAATGAATAAAACACATATGTAACACTCATGTTATGCATATGTACCACACATGTAACTCATATGTAACACCAATGTTACATATGTAACACCAGTGTAAAACCAATTTAATGGATATGTACCACAAATGTAACTCATATGTAACACCAATGTAATATGTAATGCCAATGTAAAACCAATGTAACACATGAAACACCAATGTAACACATATGTAACACCGATGTAACACATATGTAATGCCAATTTAAAACCAATGCGATGCATATGTACCATTTGTATACAATCATGTACATGTCTGTATCTATGTACTGCACAGGGATGTTGCTACAAGGTATGGTATCCTGTCTTCTCGTGCAACGATTTGGTACATTGTAACATTATTATGTTTACAGGGATTCTTTTCATTCAAATGCTGTTTCTCGAAGTTGACAAGACAGTTTTATTAATTCTTTTCATAGTGGACTGTGCAAGGTGGAAAAAAAAATGAAGTTATTGATTAAATGTAAAAAGTAAATTAAAGGGACACATGGCAATCTTGATTTTTAAAAACTATCGGCGTCCCGTTAGTTTTTCTACATAAATGGCAGTTGTTCAATCATTAATGTTAATTATAAGAAATGTATTAAGCCATTTGTTTTTGCATATTATTAATTGTTGATATTATTGCACCAATAATATATTAAAACTAATAGTATAATAAGACGAAATAGCGAATGCTTAAATTTTGATTTATTTAAATGTCACCAGGGTAAAAGTAAAGATGATACTGGATATATAAATCGAGACACCCATTTCAAATACTTCAAGATTGCCGTGTGTCCCTTTAAAACAAAAAAATATGTTGAAAATTGAATTTGAAAGAATTCATGTCTTTTTTATAAGTGTATCTGATAGTGTGCGCTCATTTTAGTCATGAAGCTGTGAATATTATTTAAAGACCACTGACTAGTAAATTTCAAACCTATGTACCATGGCGATTTTATAGCCGATGATTTAAAATTTATTCAGAATGTACCAAATCGAAGCCACTATTATGGAAACTGCTCTCAGTAGAAAAAAAAATATGTTGAGAAAATTCTGTTTTATTAAAAACAATATTACCAGTTCAATGCAGTGATGACTTCACTTGTCTGGGAATGGGGCTAATGCCTGTAGAATTGGAAAATTTAGGAAAGAATACGAAGTTTTTTGAAAAAGCTTTAATTCTACGAGCATACAAGAACTAATAATAATACTAAATTCAGTTCAAATATGAAATTATTTTTTGCAAAGGCACTTTTCTTTGTGCCATTTCATTGGTATGGAGGGAGTGTACTTTTTGGCATGAAGATTTTTACAATGCATTGATGAAAAAATGGCAAACTGTTTAGCTTATTTAAACATGCATGAGTGTGTAAACAGAGCAGTTTTCATATAGTCTATAGCTCTGCTTTACTGTGGTGAAAGCATTGATTCTTCGTCTTCTTCATTCAAACCAACACAACCGGGCAACTGCCAGGGATGAATGCACTACTTGTTTGTTCAAAATCACATTTGTATGTATTTTTGTTTAATTTCTATCTGACAATTGCATTATCTCATTTATTTTTCTTTGAGCTTTTTATAATTAACTGAATTTGTTCATTAACGTGGAATATTAAGGATTGCTCATGTTTGGCTGTCATACATATTAATATTGAGATCTAGTTCAAAGGTCAATATGATTATAAATATTCAAGGTTAAAGGTCAGTATGATTATAAATATTCAAGGTCAAAGGTCAATATGATTATAAATATTCAAGGTCAAAGGTCAATATGATCATAAATATTCAAGGTCAAAGGTCATTCAAGGTCAAAGGTCACTAATATTATAAATAAGATTGACAAAAAGGATAATTTAGGTACATGTGAATGCTTATTTATATTAATTTATCTATAAATAAATAGTACTTTCATTATTGCAATTGTCTGATATAAATTTAGGTACATGTGAATGCATATTTTATTAATTTTCTGAATCTTTTTTTTAACTCTACTGGCCAAAGGCCAGCAGAGCTTATGTGATGCCGAGTTGCCCGCCGTCCGTCGTCTGTTGTTAACTTTTGTTTCGTTAAGAGGATAGGGCCTTCATTTTTCATCCGATCTTTACCAAACTTTAACAGGTTGTTAATATCAATGAAAGCTCGGATGAGTTCGAAAACCAGCCAGATCGGACAAGTAACAGCAGAGTTATGGCCCTTGATTTAGTTAAAAATGCTATATAGCTAAATTTTTGCCTCGTTAAGACGATAGGGCATTCATTTTTTATCCTATCTTTACCAAACTTTACCACATTGTTAATATCAATGAAAGCTCGGACAAGTTCGAAAACCAGCCAGATCAGACCAGTAACAGCGGATTTATGGTCCTTGATTTAGTTAAAAATGCTATATTGCTATATTTTGCCTCGTTAAGATGTTAGGGCCTTCGTTTTTCATCTTATCTTTACCAAACTTTACCAGATTGTTAATATCAATGAAAGCTCGGACAAGTTCGAAAACCAGCCATATCGGACTAGTAACAGCGGAGTTGTGGCCCTTGATTTAGTTAAAAATGCTATATTTTGCCTCGTTAAGACGATAGGGGCTTCATTGTTCATCCGATCTTTACCAAACTTGATCAGATTGTTAATATCAATGAAGCTTGGACAAGTTCGAAAACCAGCCATATCGGACTAGTAACAGCGGAGTTATGGCCCTTGATTTAGTTAAAAGTGCTATATTTTGCCTCGTTAAGACTATAGAAGCTTCATTGTTCATCCGATCTTTACCAAACTTTATCAGATTGTTAATATCAATGAAAGCTCGGACAAGTTCGAAAACCATTCATATCGGACCAGTAACATCGGAGTTATGGCCCTTGAGTTAGTTCAAGATGATATATTTTGCATCGTTAAGACGATAGGGCCTTCATTTTTCATCCGATCTTTACCAAACTTTATCAGATTGTTAATGTCTATGAAAGCTTGGTCAAGTTCGTAAACCAGCCAGATCGGACCAGCAACAGCGGAGTTATGGCCCTTGATTTTTAACAAAATGCTATACATTTGTAATTTGCCTCGTCATACGATAGGGCCTTCATTTTGCATCTGATCTTTGCCAAACTTTACCCGATTTTATGACTTTCTTTTTTATATTAATATTATTTTTATTTTATTTTAATTATTATTATTTTTTTTTTAATTTTTAGCTCTACTGGTCAGAGATCAGCAGAGCTTATGCCGTGGTGCGGCGTCCGTCGTCCGTCTGTCCGTCTGCCCGTCCATCCGTCCGTCTGTCCGTCCATCCGTCCGTCTGTCTGTCCGTCTGTCTGTCCTTAAACTTTTATTTGTAGCGACAACTCCTCTGAAACTACTGGATGGATATTCATGAAACTTTACAGAAATGTTGCCCATAAAGTCTAGTTGATCCTAGCAAAAATTCATGTTGATGTGAAATCCAAGATGGCCGCCAAAGCTAAAAATAGAGTTTTAAAATACAAGTTTGTAGCGACTACTTCTTGAAAACTATAAGTGATATTGATATGGGACTTTTTTTAAAATGATCAGCATGACATGATGTTGATCCTTGTCAAAAATCGTTTTGATTCAACGTTAAACATGGCTGCCAGCGGCCATATTTGTTTACATAGAGTTATATAGTAAAAACTTGTAGCGACTACTCCTCTGAAACTACTTGACGGATTGTCATGAAACTTTACAGGAATGTTGCTCTTGATGTCTAATTGATCCTAGCAAAAGTTCAGATCTGCCAGAAATTCAAGATGGCCATCACAGCTAAAAATAGATTTTTAAAAAATAAGTTTGTAGCGACTACTTCTTGAAAACTATAAGTGATATTGATATGGGACTTTTTCTAAAATGATCAGCATGACATGATGTTGATCCTTGTGGAAAATTATTTTGATTCGACGTTAAACATGGCTGCCAGTGGCCATCTTTGGTTACATAGAGTTATATAGTAAAAACTTGTAGCGACTACTCCTCTGAAACTACTTGACGGATGTTCATGAAACTTCACAGGAATGTTGCTCTTGATGTCTAGTTGATCCTAGAAAAATTTCAGGTCGGCCGGAAATTCAAGGTGGCCGCCACAGCTAAAGATAGATTTAAAATAAATAAGTTTGTAGCGACTACTTCTTCAAAACTATAAGAGATATTGATATGGGACTTTTTCTAAAATTATCAGTATGACATGATGTTGGTCCTTGTCGAAAATCGTTTTGATTTGACGTTAAACATGGCTACTAGCGGCCATCTTTGTTTACATAGAGTTATATAATGAAAACTTGTAGCGACTACTCCTCTGAAACAACTTGACGGATTTTCATGAAACTTCACAGGAATGTTGCTCTTAATGTCTAATTGATCCTAGCAAAATTTCAGGTCTGCCGGAAATTCAAGATGGCCGCCACGGTTAAAAATAGATTTTCAAAAAACAAGTCTGTAGCGACTACTTCCTGAAATCAAAATCAATCAGTAGAGCTTCAAGGTCATTGACCTCTTGTTATTATTTTGTTTTCAATTTTGTTTAAATTTATTTATTTTTAATTTTTTTAATTTTTTTTTTGATTTTTTTGTTGTTGATCTTTTCGTTTAATTAAGAAATAATAAATGAGTACCTGTGTTTTATTGGTGAATAAAATACAGTTAGGAGTTCGGATGCGTAGTAATTAAATCACGAGTGCGTTAGCACGAGTGATTTAATTACTCCCATCCGAAGGACTAACTGTATTTTATTCACTGATAAAACAAAGGTACGTATTTATTATTTCGATTCTAACACAACAATAACCCCATTGTTTACGCTTTTGTTTGGGCACTATATGTAATCTCGGTGGTCAAGGTAATCAGGCTGCTATGTTTACAGGCTGTTCCATTGGGCGCCCCCGTATGCAAAGCTCTGCGTTTCAATACACTACTAGTCACGTGACAAACAATTAAGTCATTGCTTACGTCATATAGCTTGTGTTGTGTGACGTCAAACGTTCTCAACTTGTTCAAGATGCTTATTAATGTTATATGTACTGATGCATATGATGAGTTTATACCGGGGGTGTGCACGGTTTGGGAGCATGGCAAGTTTGTTGTAATTAACATTTCATTAAAATTACTGTTGAGTTTGTCTTCGTGACGTATATTTAACAAGTGACGTCATGTAACGCGGCGCTTCAACGGATGAAATATACGCGGGGAATTAATGGAACAGCTGTATTTT
This sequence comes from Cyrtodaria siliqua, assembly GCA_037043455.1. NCBI lineage: Eukaryota > Metazoa > Mollusca > Bivalvia > Adapedonta > Hiatellidae > Cyrtodaria > Cyrtodaria siliqua. Next base: position 63,910 of record JAWPHD010003051.1, on the reverse strand, counting down.
ATCGTAGAATAACATACAGCTGTCTCTCTTCTTTGTGTATATGAAAAACTGCGGAGGTCGTGTTAGAATTTTGTTTAATTTTGTTTATTTATTGATTTTTTTCAATTGTTTTTTTTTAATTGTTTTTTTTTTAATTTTTTTTGATTTTTTTTATTGATTTTTTTTCAATTTTTTTTGCATTGATTTTTTTTTCAATTTTTTTTTTTAATTTTTTTTCAATTTGTATTCATTTTTTTTTTTTTTTTCAATTTTTATTTTTTTGCATTGATTTTTTATTTTTTTTTAAATTATTTTTTTATTTTTTGAATTATTATTGTTATTGATTTTTTTGATTTTTTTTTAATTATTTAGCTTTATGTTGGACCAGTCGGACCAGTAACAGAGGAGTTATGGCTCTTGATTTAGTTAAAAATGCTATATTTTGTCTCGTTAAAACAGTATGGCCTTCATTTTTCATCTGATCTTTACCAAACTTTACCAGATTCTTTAGTTATGGCCCTTGATTTAGTTAAAAAGCTGTTTTTTGCCCGAAACTTCTGACAAAACGTAAATGGCAGTCACTCGCTTCATTGATGTTATAAGAGCCATGTTAGCCAGTAGAGCGTCCACAGGCCCTCTGGGGCCTCTTGTTTTTTTAAAACCTGGTGTAGGCCAGCCCTGGATCTGTAGATAGATTACAAAGATACCTGATCCATATACACCTATATGGTGTAGGCCAGTCCTGGATCTGTAGATAGATTACACAGATACCTGATAAATATGCACATATATGGTGTAAGCCAGCCCTGGATCTGTAGATAGATTACAAAGATACCTGATCAATATGCACCTATATAGTGTTGGCCAATCCTGGACCTGTAGGTAGATTACAAAGATACCTGATCAATATACACCTATATGGTGTAGGCCAGTCCTGGACCTGTAGATAGATTACAAAGATACCTGATAAATATGCCCCTGTATGGTGTAGGCCAGTCCTGGATCTGTAGATAGATTACAAAGATACCTGATCAAAATGTACCTATATGGTGTAGACCAGTCCTGGATCTGCAGATATACATCTTTATGGTGTTGGCCAGCCCTGGATCTGTAGATACATTACAGATACCTGATCAATATACACCTATATGGTGTAGGCCAGTCCTGGATCTGCAGATATACACCTATATGGTGTTGGCCAGCCCTGGATCTGTAGATACATTACAGATACCTGATCAGTATACACCTATATGGTGTTGGCAAGCCCTGGATCTGTAGATACATTACAGATACCTGATCAGTATGCACCAAAATGGAGTTGGCCAGCCCTGGATCTGTAGATACATTACAGATACCTGATCAATATGCACCTATACGGTGTTGGCAAGCCCTGGATCTGTAGATACATTACAGATACCTGATCAATATGCACCAAAATGGAGTTGGCCAGCTCTGGATCTGTAGATTCATAACAGATACCTGATCAATATACACCTATATGGTGTAGGCCAACCCTGGATCTGTAGATACATAACAGATACCTGATCAATATACACCTATATGGTGTAGGCCAACCCTGGATCTGTAGATACATAACAGATACCTGATCAATATACACCTATATGGTGTTGGCCAACCCTGGATCTGTAGATACATAACAGATACCTGATCAATATACACCTATATGGTGTTGGCCAGCCCTGGATCTGTAGATACATTACAAAGATACCTGAACATGATCAATAGGCACCTATAGTTTAGCGGTGGTTCTTGGGAAAGCTTCTAAAACACATTCTTTTACTTTCTTGTGTTTGTCTTACTTTTCGTTAGCTCTTCTGGTCAAAGACTATAAGAACTTAAACAGTGGTGCATTGTTTGTCAGCTTTTTAATTTGTTATCATTACTCCTCCAGGACAAATGGTAAGGCTTTTCATGAAACTTCCCACCCAAAAGAAACAAAACAAACCTGTTGAACCTCTAAAGATTTACTTGTGTCCAGATATCTTACTGTCTGAGCATTAGCCAGCTGACATAGGAAAGTGGCTGTTTTAATGATTGAAATGTGACAAGCAAGTTCATTTTGACTAGACTTACAAGATGGCCGCCAGTGGTCATCTTTGTTTAGAAAACATTATGATCGTTATTCACGTACACTGTAGATTGGATCTTTAAGAAACTTTAAGGAAAGCATCAGGTGAAGTTCCAGTTGGCACAGAAATTGTGCCTCCCCAAATTTCCAATCAAACTAAAACCGAATTTAGAGACACTGTTGTTATGAATTGAAAAATTTGTGATTTTTTTTTATCTCTGGAACCACATATCAACACTACACTATATGCCACCAACATGGCATTTAGTTGTGCCCAAATTAAAACCTATCTGCTCTGTCAGATGTGTTTTTCAAAATAAATTTCTCAGTAGAGCACACTCTTGTTTCATTTAAAAATGAAGAACATTTAGTAACTGCAACAATCTGAAATAACACAACCTTCTGTAGATAGCCTTAACTTGATAACATTTAATTGAATAAGAGTAGAACAACAAAAAACTCAGACACAGTCACCCGTCATGTGAACTAGTCTAGACACAGTCCAGTCATGATTTTTCGTCCAGAAACAGTCCAGTCATGGTGAACTTGTTTTGTTTGTTTGTTTGTATAGACACAGTCCAGACATGGTGACATTGTCTAGACACAGTCCATGCATGATGAACTTGTCTAGACATAGTCTCTATCATCCAGACACACTCAAGCTGACTGCGAGCGCTAGCGAGCATCTGGACTCACTGTTCTTTAAAAATGTTGACCGATAAACGGCGCCAACCGTCAAAACTGACTGCGACGTGACGTCATTTTGATTGCAACATCAAAGTGCACGTTCAATTACGCGCAACATTAGTTCCAATAGGATGTGTGTACGTCTTTATTAAATATACAATAAACTTCGTTTTATTGTAGTTTCTCTAAAAACATAATATAATCTTACAAAATGATGTTTAAAATTTAATTTTTAGCATTAATCGTGATCCGCTGACTATTTTTGGAGTAATTTTATTGCACAAAATTGCGCGTAACGTCACATATTTTTTGACGCCGTCGTGACGTAGGGGGTGATTCCCACGGATTTCCTTACGTACTGAAGTTGACCAATCAGAGGCTGGTGATTTGTTTTTGTCCACACCTCGTTTTAATGTCAAAATTTTTAAAGAAGCTTTACTCCAGACCATCGTTTGGACTTCTTTGAGAGAAGTCTCGCGAGAGGTCTGGATGATCGAGACTAGTCTAGACACAGTCCAATGTTGGTGAACTTGTCTAGACACAGTCCGGTCAAGGTGAACTTGTCTAGACACAGTCCAGTCATGGTGAACTTGTCTAGTAAGTGAGTCATTACTAATTTTGTTTCAGTTGTGAATAGTTGTTTTATGGGCAAACAGAAATATTTAGTGATTTTCTTTAGAAATGAATAATGATTTCTGTGTTAACACGAGAGAATTGAGGTAGATTATTGCATGGACCATAGTCAGAAAGTGACGCATGTAGTGTCATCAGTATTGCTAAGAAATGTTCCGAATTCTATTCACTGTTGACTGCCATTGCTTTATATATGCATGCATATTAAGCTGTGATCAAATGATTACACATATGTGTTGGTTTGTAGAATGATGTGTGTGAAGCATGAACAATGTACCAGCATGACAAATACACGACATATATCACGGAATTATTATATCATGTGTTTGCTCTCTAATAACTTTCTTTACAGGAGCTGAAGGAAAGTGTTGACATAGCAACATTCTGAATATAATATTGTCAGTTTATTTTTTAAGCATCACTTATTGCAGGCCTTTTACTTTGTCATAGTTTCCAGGAACATAATTTAAAGAGACACAGTCAAGCATTAAAATGACACCTCAATTTAATAATCCAGTATCATTTTGACTTTAAAGCAGCCTGCATATAATTAAATACAAGGTAATACACTTCAGGAATGTTCACGTTTTTGTTCTTTATTCTTTCATAGGTTTAAATATATAAAATTGGTGCAACATATATTAATTTGACAAAAAAATAATTTTGTACCTTTTCAACTAATTTACCAATATGCAAGTTATGTAGAACAACTCCTGGGATGCCACAAGCTTTAAACAATTCAAAATTGAAATTGAAAAATCAAAATTGCCAAAGTGTTCCTTTAATATGATACTGCCTTTTCATATGTTATAAGAATAACAAAATGAATCTAGTATTTTGTTCAGATTACTAATAAAAAAATTATGGTATTAATTTAATTTACACTTGTACTGATTTTATAGGCAGCAGAGACGGTGTCCGAGTTGGAGAGTCACATTGACACGCTGAAGCGTAACTTGAAAGACTCGGAGGAACAGCGGCAGAGACAGATACGCGAGCTAGAACAGATGCACAAACAGGACAAGTTCCACATAGAAACACTGCATGAGAAACAGGTGACCTACATGCTTTAGTAGTTTAAACTAATTTGTCTAGCTTACTCAAGAAACAACCTCTATTAAGAGACCAAATGCTTTCAGAGAACACTTTCATTCGCAAATGGTAGTGTGCACCTGTATTACTGTAATAAACCGCATTGTTGCTCTTCCATTTTGGTGTCTCTTATTACACATTTGACTATTTTTTCAGATGAAAGTAAAAATTTTGCCCCAATAAACAATTTGATAGGTAGGATTTAGAGTCACCCAAAGAGAGGGGAAGTATACATAGGAATTCTGGAACCTGCACTACCCTTAAAAACGAGAAAGTGTCTTGCCCAAGAAAACACCAACGCAACTCAGTGGTGCCTGTGAGGCTTGAGCCCGGGTCCTCCAATGTCAAGTCCTTGGTGCTACCAATTGGGCCACACCAACCCCTAGCGCAATACTTTATAAATGGACATGTTGCCATATAAACAAGTGATGTTTATTCATAAATAAAGTTCCGTGTTAGATTTACATGGAGTGAAATATGCTGTCATTCATTCTTGGGTAAATGAAAATAATCAGTGTACCATGAAGGATAGTTATATATATGTACATGTACATGTATATAAGATTGATGGTTATATTTTAGTTGTCATCAACCAGAAAGGAGATAGATCAGTTGGACCAAGACATGCAGAAGAAAATCAAAAGTTTGGAGCAGATTGTCAGGTAACTGATTAACAATGATTGCTCTATATGATTTGTCAGAGTAGTTTGGATACTTTGATTTATATTCACCAAGATCAGTATTAGTGCTTTATACTTTCTGTTGTGATAAATGGATCAGTATTTTGATCTTGTTTAAGTATGAGTGGAGTTACTTCAAGATTGTAGTTTAGGATGCTGTTTTGCTGCAGGATTTTTTTTAAATTTTTATTTTAGAAATACATCTTTAAAAACAAATACAGTTAGATTTATATAATTAGCTTGGAAATGGCATAACTAAAGAAATGAGAAGTAGTTTTAAAAAAAAGGTATATATTTCGGTTCTTGAATGGTGCATTAGAATGTTGACAAAATATGTGTTTATACATTTTTAAGCCAAAATTGGTTTAATCTGTTGAGAATATGGAGATAATCTGAAAGTTTTATCTTACATTATTGAATTAAAGGGATGTTATTGGAGGCTACTAAAAATGCCTCCCCCAGCAATGATGACTTTACATGGGAGAAAGCTCTTTATAAATCATTGACAAAATATAACAGATTTTATATAAAACAAAATTGATCGAAGTGTTAAAGCAACAACAATTAGATTTGAATTACCACAGCTTACCGGATGAGAATAAACCGAGAAAACCAAACAGCTTGACTGTGTATGATCATTTCACCTTTTAGTGAAGTCTGTAACTTTATTTAAATACATAAAGAAAATACTTCGATAAGATACCATGTAAACTACTCTGCCCATTTCTGCCTACAGGGATAGAGAAGATGAAATCAAGCGGCTGTCGGACAAAAACCGCAACCAAGCCGAGGAGTCAGAGAAGGCTCTGTCAGCGTTCAAAGACCAGGTGGACAAGAACCAGACACGTATGTTTGAGGACATGAAGCAGCAGATGTCCCGAGTTGAGGCAGACCTCAACAAGTCCAAACAGGTGCGAGAGAAACAGACGAAGGAGTTCAACAAACAGATAGATGAGGAGAAGTCACGACATGAACGGGAGGTCAGTAATGTTTCATACCTTCAATCAGAATCATTTAAAACCCTTTAAAGACATAAGTTGTACTAAAAAAAGCAGGGGCAAGTGACTGAGAATGTCTACATTGTTGTTATACAGTGCATTGCCTATAGGCATTGCAGGTGAGAGGGGGATATCTCTACCTCACTGATTTAATTGCAATTTGACACAACTGTTCTTGAATTTGTGGATATTTGTTTTGTCAAATGTCTATTATTTAAAATTGCTACATCCTATAAAGTATATTTTGTTGTCTGCTATAAAATTCAAATTTACCCAAAGTGCTTTTAGCCAATCACAGCAGAGTAGAGATAAGAGAATATTTTTCAGCATATAAGAATCTTTCATGCGTATCCGGTGAAGACTGGGAGTTCCAACTCGAGGTATAATTGTTTTTATCGGAAACAAGGCTCTGAAGACGTTTCGATTAAAACAGTTCGGTTGGAATTTCCCTATCTGAACTGGAAACCCATGAAAGATACTTTTTCTTGCATATCATTTACATTCTGAGCATTGACGTCGCCGACTGTCATTGTTGATATCAGCACGCGTCTTTTATCTTCCCCCATGTGTAAGATCAGGTTTTTGATCAACCATGTAAAATGCGGATAACCTTATCCGGTGTGTAAGAATAGACATTCTATAATTGCTGTTCACATGGATATTCGTACAAGTGAATTCCAGCCTTTAACGATTAAATGAGGGATATATATGGTTACAGAAAGTCTATGTTTTTGGTTGCACTGATGCATCAAGACCTTTCACATCATAGATCTTTTTTATAAGTGAATTTTAGTTAATACCAGAAAGAATAATTGGATAGGATTAATATTCTATATAAAACAGTCCAGCACTTAAAGGATTTCTTCTTGCACCAGGAGAATAATCACAGGTGCAGGTATATGCCTTTATTTTGAAGCTCCTGTATTCTGTAGGTAACTATGTTCACTAGATGCCTATATTCCTGTTAAATGTTAAATCCCTCCCCACTCCCCCCATTTATTGAAAACTGGAGAGATAATCTATAGGAAATATGATAGCCAAACACGGAAAACACATAAATCCAATTTATTTAACATTATTTTTACACAGTATTCAATTTGGTATGTATCTATCAATTGTCCATATTTTTAACCTCAAATAAATGCAACCCTTTTGCAAAATGTCCCAGGGGACATTTAACAGGGATTTTATAGTAGTCTTTCACAATTGCTCTCCATTGTTTCCAGATGATTGAGTTGAAGATGTCGTTTGAGCAGGAGAAGGCCCAGTTGCTGAAGGACTTCCATCTACAGAAGGAGTACATACACGGCGAACACGAGAAGGAGTCAGAGAATCTCAAATCTCTACACAGGCAGGAGGTCACAGACTTGGAACGTAGGATGCACCTCCGACAGGAGAAGGATGCCAAGGTAGGTCATATGTGTTTCGTTGAATTGGGTTTTACGGCACACCAACACAAAAAGGTTATATGGTGCCATGAACATTCCAGACTCACTCTCCATTTATATCGTGATTATCCCATAACCTGCTTCTTATATATAATGGACTGTTCTTTCTTTGAATTAAGACCATTCCATTTATGTGACAAAGAGTTACTCGCAGGCTGCAATGCTCCAAGAATAGGATAGCCCGACGCCCGGGGCTCCTCGAAATCCATTCCAGGCCTGTCTCATTTTGCATACAAGGAGCCCGTCGGGCCTGTCTAAAAAAAAAAAAAAAAATGTTTTTTTACTTGATCTCAAGATTCTCAAGACAAAATACTCCCATGTGTATTCTGAACTATGAAAACACTTGCAATAAAGTAATTAAAATGTGTTACACACAAATTGAAACAATAAGAAGTTTGAATATTTTGCCTGGGGTCGTGTCGCCATATGCCATAGTGTCGGCAGTTTGTCACAACTTTGAGATCGACAATTTCTGACGTAAAACTACATTATCCTGCTATTAGGGTTGTGTTTTCTTTTCTCTTTGATAAGAAATACCATTTTTGTCACTCAAAACACATTAATGCATGAAAAAAGTTCCTAATTGATGGTATTTCGATTGAATGTTTGTGAAATTTTCGGGCCGTAAAAGTGCGGTGTCATATAGTAGTTCGGATGGTACATAATTTCGGATTTTTTTTTTTTTACATAATCGAATAAGAAAAATATTTCTATTCATTATTTAATCCATCATTCTTTCTTTTATCCTGTGTAAGGAGTTCCTGGAATCCTACTTTTAAATGAATTTTACTGTAGGCTCCTAATTCTTTAACTTGGAGAAAGTGGTGACAAAATGAAAAATATAGCCAGAGGAGGCCCTGATAGTCTAATAAAACCTGATTAAAAATTTGGCTCCAAATTCGGCTCCAGTTTCACCAAGTCGGCTCTGATTATTTTCGTTTGGCAAAAGTGCTAGTACTCTCCTTTGCATCGGTTGTAAATTTCAATGTAATATTCTATTCTAACGAAGTGATAAATAAGTCTGCTGACTAGGGAGCATAAAGTGGTAACAAAAAGAAAAATATAGTCAGGGGAGGTTCTGAGTTTGAGTAATACATATGTAACAAATGTGTGCTATAAAAGCGAATAAAGACACATTTCCACTAAGAAAAAAATATTGGACCTTTCCATTTTAAATCAGGGCCTGTCCATTTTAAATCAGGGCCTGTCCATTTTCAGAAGCAACAAGCCCTGGGCCTGTCTCTTAAAATAATTTTCTTTGAGCACTGGGCTGATCTGGGATTTACAATGGATGCAAAGGCTATTATAGTCATGCTTAGCGGGTTAAGGGTTAAAATATGCAGAATGAGCCTAGATCTCACTTGCAGAACTGTAGAGTTGCTGCAAATTCTGTTGTAGACACTCCATTTTTTCGCCAGAGAAACGAGCATTGTTTTCTGCCATCGCTTGAATAGCACCTGAAACAATGCAAGGATGATGATAAAGTCCTTTAATGAACATGAAAAAAATGACCAAATGAACATGAATTTGAGGGAATTTTAACTCTCTGACTGGATAAACTGTGGCTCTGTTCTTGCCCGGTAACCACATGGGGTAATATCCCGGTAACCACATGGGGTAATATCCTGGTAACCACATGAGGTAATATCCCGGTAACCACATGGGGTAATATCAGAGTGGATTGCCACATCTAAAGTCTAGTATATCACTACAATGAGCATTTTGTTCAGACATGTCAAGGGTAGAATGATAAGTATACAAATGTCCATTTTATGATTCATGAAGGAGCAACGTTTTGTCTGTCCATCCTTTCCTTCTCCCTGTCTTGGTTTTCTTGTCTGGAGCATATCCCTGAAACCATGAAACCATTTAAGATAATCAAATACAATTTTATACAGGTCAATAACGCAATCAGATGACATGCAGATTATTAACCCTAGTTGATTTTCACCAAGTTACGTTGCTGTTTAGCTTGCGAAGAATAAGAAAGCTATGTAATCACCCAGGCTTCATGTAAGCTGTGTTTACAGGTCTATATCTCCTAGATTTCTTAAAGAAGCTCAACCAAATTTGTCTAAAGGTTATTTCAAATTCAAAGCCATCATTTTATCTCCTTTTTTTTGTCCTCTGATTTCAAACATGAATTTTTCATTTCACTCTGTTCATCCAATTGACACGTTTTTCAGAAAATTGTAAGTTTAGAGCACAGAGAGCAGGAGCTGCGTGAGGAGGTAGTGCAGTCCAACCAGCTGCGTAAACAACAGCTCGTGGAGCTGGGGCTACTCAGGGAGGAGGAGAAACAGAAGATGCAGCGTGAACAAGAGTCAGAGGTAAGGCATTCCCAAACTAAATATTGTCCGGTGTTATTTTCAAACTAAGATTGTGTAGTTGTAATTGATGGCACAGTGCATCGCTTTTCAAAAACCAAAATCTGAAGGGCATAAGGTACTACAATTTAGTTTTATTATTGAGATTCTGTCATGTTTGAATTCATTATAAGAAACAGAGAGTACTGTTCTAAACTCCCAACTTGTCTTCGGTTAAATATGGACTCTCCATTTGTTTAGTTGTGTACTTGCTATAGTACAAACATTTGACAAAAACAAGAAAATATTATTACTGTGTGACATTTAACCTTCCCATTTTCTGACATTGCCAGTTCATCAAGATGAGATCTGAGATGGAACAACAGAGATTGGAGCTTCAGAAAACACACAGTACAGAGATGGAACATGTTCTTGGCAAGGTAAGAATGAATGAATGAATAATATACATTCCGTTAAATCATTATATTAGGTTATCAGCAACCTCTGAGGGAGATGGGATGAAGGATGAATGTTACCATCGGACATGCCTTGCACTAGAGAACAACCCACATGGGCATAGGTCCGTAGCTATAGAGCAAACGCCTAATCATCTAAGCTATTGAGGTCACTGGCAAGGTCAGAACATATTCAGATATAATGAGCCTCTAAGGTTGTGGCTTTGTCCTTTATTTTACTGTGTTGGGTAATTGTTAAAACTATGTCATTGGCGTATTAAGGCAGCTCATTGGAAATAACCTTGATTATTTTTATAGTAAAGGGCTCCGAATAGTTACACAGCCAAATGGCCCCAAAAAGAAGCAAAATCCGTTTGAGGGACACTTACTGCATGCTTGTGAACACAATACTTGACTTTTTTTTATTATCTGTTTGGTTTAGATATAAACCTCGGGGTGTTTTATTGAGCAATTGTTCAGAAGTATTGTCCCATTAGGATTCCAAGCCTTGGATGAATTAAACATGGAGAATGTGTACTGGTGTGGATTGATCTAGATGTTTGAGGTACATCACTGTTAGATGAACACAAATCTGATGTTCAAGTATGTATTTGAGTTGTCTCTTCAAAATGAACACACATCTTCTTTTTACAATATATACAATTTCGCTACTGTAAAAATATTAACGATGATACTATTGCGACATGTTCCAGTCCAATAATCCACTATAACAATATATGCAAGAGAAATAGTGGATTATTATTATATTATAATACAGTGTTTTGGGGTGTATAGAATCATTGGTAGTAAAGAATCATTTCCTGTTTAATTAAATTTTCTCAGCTCATATATTTTAGATTATTTTAAAACTTTCCAGGCTAGAAGATAAATCATATAAGCATACATTTATTCAACGGTGAACTTATTTGGGACATTTTTCCATGCAAAATATATCATAACGTGCAACACCTCTCAGAAAAAATGATTCTATACTACCTGAATGAAGTGTGTTTTTAAAATGAAAAATTCGTACTGTCACAATAAACTCAGAAATAAATATTTGCTGTTTTACCAAATGTTAGGGACAAAGGTCAAAATGCAATCATCAATTAAGGTAACTTGTTGAAGTTTGGCACTTTTAAGGATAAAATGAAATTATGTAAATATTGGTGCAAAAACGCCTATTAAAAAATCACGGTTTCAGGACAATAATTTTTAGAAATTTTGCTATCATACAACTAAAAGGGTAAATCTAAATCAGAAATTAAATAAACATTTTCCTTTTATTTTAAAATTAGATGTTTAACCCAAGTGATTCTATACCCCCCAAAGCACTGTAATGGATCTGTATGTTTACCATGTATTTATTTATGTTGCAGACAAATGATAGATTGAAGCAGATAGAGAGAGAGTACTCGGATAGAGCACAAAAATCAACTGATGTAAGTTTACAACATTTTAAAAGTATATAAGATTATAAGAATCTTTCATGGGTATCGGGAATTCCAACACGAGGTATAACTGTTTTTTTTTATCAATTAAAACAGTTATAACGAGGGTGGGAATTTCCCTATCTGAACCAGATACCCATGATTGATTATTTTTCTTGCATACCATTTACATTCTTTGCATTGATGTTGCCAACTACTAACGTTTGCATATTTATTTTATACAATGACATCATGCAACTGTCATTGTTGTTATCATCACGCGACTTTTATCTTCCCCAATGTGTAAGAATAGATCAGGCTTTCCATCATCGTTGTAAAATGCAGATTACCTTATCCAGTAAGCAAGAAGACATATTCTATCAAACAAATCATACTTTATTAAAGTTAATTCAATTTAAACCATTTATAGCAGCATGAAATGAAAGTCCTCGATCCAGATTTTACATGTGGGTCTCGGGGGTAAAATACCATGTTGACAATGTCATCTATGCCAAATATAGTACTTCGGTGAGCAGGTGCTTGTCCTAAGAATGGATCCAGCCAAACAAATAGAAGCTATGAAGATGGTCTCAATGGTGCTTTTAACATTTGCAAATGCGTACACAATGGGTTGAAGGAGAATGGTTGGTTTTCTGTTGACAGAACTTTTACTAAAAAATATTTAAATTATATTGAATTTTTGTTGAAATATTCCTGAATCTTCAATTGCAAAAAAGTCTTAATGCTCTTTTTGTCTCATGTTTCTGATTTCTTTTCATCTTCATTTCAGAATATATCCGAGCTACAGGCCACTGTTAATCAACTAAGGGACGACCTTAAAAAGTAGGTACCCTTCCACGGCATCGCCAAACAAATTATACTATACTGATGATGTCATGGTGTTCTCATCATCCACTTGTCATCATTTCATATTGTATGCAATGTCTGTGTGTGCTTTAAAGTAACAGAACAAACTTTTTGTCATGTTAAAGGGACAAACGGCAATCTTGATTTCTTAAAATCTCACGGCGTCCCTTCATACTATTAACGTTTGATTATACTGCACCTATAATATATTTAAACCTTTGGTAGAATAAGATTAAAAAAAATAAAAACTCAAAATTTTATTTAATTATATGCAAGTATGTTTAAAGTCAAAATGATCCTGGATGAATATTTAAAATCGAGATGTTAATTTCAGTGCTTGATAAACACTTCAAGATTGCTGTGTGTCCCTTTAACTAATGCTCGACATTGTTGATTATATTTCAGACAACGAGAAGGATCAGATAAGAAGTTATCGGACCTGGCATCCAGAAATGACGAGGAGAAGAAATCTGTGAAGAAACATTACAGCTCAAATCTAGCTGTAAGTAGGAGGTTATGCAGCAGGGTTGATTCAAAAAAGATATTACAAGATATAGTGTTCAGTCGAGGGTCTTAATTGTCATTGTTTTGAACTGTGTCAGGAAGTCATATTTCATCATTTATTAAGTAAGGTTCAAGTATTGTCTTTGTAAATCACATTCAGTTATATAGGTAATTTGCCAAGTTATAGAACTAAGCATGTCTTAGTATTTTTACACAGAATTTGCAATATAAAATACATACCAGTCTGGGTACAAGGAGCAATAAATAGTAAAATAAGTCCATATAAAGTTTATAAAATCACTTCTTATCTTTCTCAATATTCTTTTGTCATGAACACAAAATTAGTATCCAAAATCAAATTCAAATGGAACCAACAGTTTTCTTACTTTAATATTATGATGAACTAACTTTGAGCCTTGCTGATCATCCCAAAGTTTACTTGTTAAATAGATACGTTTAATTTTTAAACTGGATTTAAATGCCCACTCGTTATCATTCTTACATGTTGTTGTTATTGTATGATTTAGACTGTACAGAAGGAATTGGAGTCGAAGTACGCCAAGGTTAGACAACTGGAGAGACAAATAGACCAGCAGGAGGCAGATCAGGAGGAGAAGGTAAGTGAGATAGAATCTGATAGAATCAGAGTCATACTGTAATTGCTTGTATTAGTGCCGTATAATGTATTCCTCTTATTGCTCCAGAAAAGAGACTGTGGCTGGGATGGTAAAAAGGCTGCGTTTGAAACCATCTCGCCTCTCAATGCTCCGGGTTCGAATCCCACTGGAAGCTCGACTTTTAAGTGAACAAGAGTCGATTTTTGCGGATGGCGGCAGGTATATAGTATTGGTTCAAGGAAAAAGTGTCTGCCTCCATCATTCAAAAATCAACCATCCTACATAACGTCATGACCCCCATTATCGTGGTATTCCCATTATCGTGGTACGTCTATTATACGCGATATTTATGATATATGACGATGAGTGACGTCACAGCTTGTGAGCTATTTTTACCAGAAGGGAATCCCCAACACTGTTGGAATATAAAAGATAAATCATCTGCATCAATTTAACTAAAGTATTAAAAAAGTAAAAATCTGTTAAAGAATAACTATTTTTTAAATTTGGGCAATGTTTTTACCTCATATATATCCCCATAACAAAGTTACTTCATGTTAACATTCATCCATCTGTTGTCCCAGAATGCAGACGCTGCATCTACTGGGTCACACCAGTTCGGACTATTTAATTTTTTCTGAAGGGGTATTCATAAAAAGGCATTGAGTAGCACATACCGTACTTCCTATAGATCTATTAAATGTATTGTTAATGTTATTTTATATATAGTTATATATATCAATAACACTAGAGGATAACGTTACCTGTGTTCAAATACACATTGATTATTACATGCGCTTATCTTGATCTTGTCGTTTTACTTACCATTTGCAAAGAAATCAAAAATCTTAAGTATATGTACATTTTTAGAGTTTATAAATACGGTACAGTAGTGATCTGATGCAATACGCAAATAGTCGGTAAGTAAACACGTGTCCGCTACAATTATCCAATTTAAGAATTAGCTTATATGTGTCAATCATGTTTACATCAATTAAACCTTGTCTGAATAAAATTTTAATTAACTTCACAACATGGTTTACCCTTAAAATATCTCATTTGGATCATTTTTGAAATTGCCATGATAATGGGGATCCTCTATCAATAATGGAATCTTCCGACCCAATCGAAATAGTTCACGACATCCAGTAAAAAGTAATTCACGGAGACAATTTTGTCAATGTAAACAAAGATGATATATTACTGAATTCAGAGGTCATTGAAATCGAGAACAATTATGAATGGTTGTAGCGCAGTTCACGTTTCACCAAGATATACCACGATAATGGGGACCTTGACGTTAGCCTAAAATGCACTGAAATGTCCAGTTACGTAAAACACCATTCAACCAACCAACCATCCTTCGTAAAATGTTTCTTCATATTGGTAACCAGCACTATCTTTTATATACGCTCAAGTATTGCCAGTCATCGATTGGTAGCTGGGTTCCGTATATCCTCTCTTTTTGCGATTATGAATCAATTTTAATCATCTTAGACCTCAAGGTTATGTTGTTTATCCCTCCAGATAACCCACTTGAAGATGACATATGAAGAGAAGATGAGAGGGCTGATGCCAGGCTCCATCAGACAGGTAACAGTACTCACCTTTTCTTTACAGTATTGTCAATTGTATGACAAGAGAAATAAGACCATCTATTGTTCTGTAAGTGAAAACTAACATGATCAGTTATTTGGTACTATTAAATATACTGAAAGGAAAAAGAAACGCATAATGGGTATTTCCGCTAAATATTGTATGTTTAATATGCTACTGCTAATCAAATGGTACAGGGCGACATTAGGCCTGTCCTTTAGGAAAGAAGGTTTAAACAGCACCGAACACACCAGTGGTTACCCCTTTAAAGTTGCATTATCGACAGAATGCGCATTTGGCTCAAGCAGGTGAGCAAACTTAGGCTTTAAACGTTGCAATCTCATAACATTAAACACAATACTGAAACGGCTTGTCTTTTTCAAGCGAAACTTCAACATTTATGAATTTCGTGTAACAAAGTATGCTTTGATTAAAAGGTCGACTACATGACAGAGTTGTCCTTTCTGTAATTAGTTGTAGCCCCATTTTGTACAAAACACGTTGAGATATATCTGGCATATTACGTGGAATTATGTGTGCATAATAGTGTAGTATAGGAATTGTTTTGATTATGTGTTTCTTTTTCCTTTCAGTATATGTACATTATTATTACATAACAAGTTCCATAAATAAAGACCAGTGGCAGGTAAAAAAAAAAAAAATTGAAGGAAAAACAACAGATGGAAGCCACATCAACATTCAAGTCTTGTGTTAAGGTCTCTTTCTTGTTCATGAACATCACCAAACTTGTACATACATCATGACTGAACTATTTACACATCCTGTTTACACAATACCCACTTTGTACACGCATCTCATTAATGAAAATGACCAAACATGTACAGGCACGTTTTTTTTTTATTATTTTAAAACCCCTGACTAAATTGTATGTATATTAACTATTTTAATGTGTATTAATTTGTTTGTAGGAGTTGGAGAACACGATTGAATCATTGAGATCACAAATCTCTTCCATGCAGCAGAAGTGTAATCTATTACAAGAAGAACTGGAAATGCAGAGCAAGTTCCCAATGGGAACATTTGGATCCAGAACAAGTTCTCCAATCAAGTCTTCCTCTTGATGCCCTCTAGCTAATAGAGCAGCGACTATGGCAGCACTTGCATGCATTTAGTATTACCGTTGTTTATTTCCTGGTTTCCAATGTTCTTGCCATATTTGATAATAGACTTAAGAGAAAAGCCAGATTAATTTGTTCTGGTAGCCAAATCATGGTGGCTAAACCATGTGGATTTTTGGTCAGGTTCACGTAACAAATTATCAACGAAGTGAACACATATCCCTACAGATTGAGCTATGCCGCAAAAGACTATTCGATTCATCTAGTACTTCTGAGATGGTGAGAAGGGCTGGCTTTGTACTTTGAAGGGCTGTGTAGGCTTTAGTTCGAATAAAATTCGTTAAATTTTAAGAAAATTATGAAGGAAAAAACATACCTGAATCGAGCGCTTCGTTAACAATTTGTTCTCATTCACCTGATCCTGTCAAAGTCATGTGTTTTTGCCACATTGCAAATAATAAAGTCCTTCGTCAGGTCATCATTGAGGCCAGTGATGTTTTATTAAAAAGTCAAGCAGTATTCATGAAATTACAAAAATGATGTTTGATGACTCAGGGGTACTTGCTTTATGTAAATTTAGATGCATCATCATATATATTTAGGTAATGAGATATAGACATTGTCTTTGATAAAGCCTTAATTAAGGAAGACTCTGTATGTACTTATTAGTAAACTTTAGTGCATCCGTGGTCGGGCTAGTAAAGACAATGCGTCTAAAACTGTCTCGCCTCTCACCGCTGTGTGTTGGAATCCCATTGAGAGCTCGACTTAAGTGAGAAAATGTCGATTCTTACGGCAAGAGGTATACAGTACTGGTTCAACCCAGGAAAAATGGGGTGGTCTGCCTCTACCACAAACAAAAATTGACTGTCATATACGGTCAAACATGTGCTAAAAATTACTTAAACACCATTCAGTCAGTCAATAGTAAATTTAAACATATTTAGGACAAAGGTATCTACATCAGTTTGGAACAGTTGATGTAGTGTTTTCATTTATTTTTCTGTCAACTGGTAATATAAATGTATGTTTTGATTTATCTGTGATATTTATAAATAGAATTCCACAAGTTGTATGTAGCAATAATATTGTATTTTTAGCTTTGAAGTATAACTTTAGTTGTCCACTAGAAACAAATGACCATGTGGAGAGAAAAATGTATTTTTAGTCTGTATGACTATTGTAGCCAAAATGGCCTGTTAACTTGGGAATAAAAGGTTAAGCTATTTTATATGTTGAAAATTTAAACCACTTACAGCATTTTGGATGTGTTGTAAACATCCCTTTGCAGATCACTTCGATGTTATTCATTTGTTGACTGGAAGGAAACCCCCTTCAATGTGAGGGATACTGCCTGGGCATATCTTTAAAACACATGGGACCCCAAGAAGGAACTTTTTAAATTGAAAACCCACCCATAGATGCAACTTTAAGTTTAAAGAACTAAATTTCAGAAAATATATATATATTTTTTAATTGATTTCCTGGGGTCCTGGGTATGATTTAATAGAACAGCCCTTATGAGCATGTGCATTCAAACCTCAGTCAGTGTATATAATGCATCAGTTGAGACTGGTTTGTCATCACACTAGTCATCTAGGCTGATATCCTAACTATGACTGGTCTGGGTCTGCATTAGTTATCTAGGCTGATATAGCTCCTAACTATGACTGGTCTGGGTCTGCACTAGTTATCTAGATTGATATAGCACCTAACTATGCTGATATAGCTCCTATGACTGGTCTGGGTCTTAACTAGTCATCTAGGCTGATATAGCTCCTAACTATGACTGGTCTGGGTCTGCACTAGTCATCTAGGCCTATACAGCACCTAACTATGACTGGTCTGGGCCTACACTAGTCATCTAGGCTCATATAGCTCCTATGATTGGTCTGGGTCTTAACTAGTCATCTAGGCTGATATAGCTCCTAACTATGACTGGTATATGTCTGCACTAGTCATCTAGGCTGATATAACTCCTAACTATGACTGGTCTGGGTCTGCACTAGTCATCTAGGCCAATACAGCACCTAACTATGACTGGCATGGGTCTACCTAATCGCCTAGGCTTATACCATGACCCGGGCTTCACTTGTCATCTGGGTTAAATTTACATCTTCACATGTCATTCTTCATATATTTATATTGATGCTTTTGCCGATAAAAAATGCAATGCTAGACAATATTCCAAAGAGATTGAAAAGTTTGCAATGAATCACACATTGTTTTATTATGTACATTACGCAATTGTTATCTTGTACACGTTGAATGTTGTTTATCTAATGTTTGAGACTGCATTTATTCAGATTTATCATTTTGTCCTGCTCATAATCCCTAGTCTGTTTGGTGGGATGCTGTAGTGGGATACCGCGTGTGTAGTTTCCAGGTGCCAGAGTTCCCTGAAGCGTCCCCCGATTAAAGTGTGTAAGTGTGACGCTAAAAGTTCTCCGGCCATGTTTTGTTTAATGAACATGTTTTTGTTTATTTAAATCGAAATCAATGCACAACAATATTTACAATTCACACATTGCAATATCTGTGAAAAACTAGAATAAGATTTTATTTGATGACATAGAAAACTTTGAATAGGTAAATTAATCCACAGGTAAATGTATTTATCAATTATCTGGCAATAGTTGTGCAGCTATACAATTCAGATTTACCTCATTTCCCTGTGCTGCCACGCAGTGGTAAAAGTAGTATCTACGTCATGCAAATAATATCTATTTTTACATACAACTCCGAAACTATCAAGAAATGTTCATATGATGTTTAAGAGTTAAATTTGTTAATTGATAATACTACAAAAAGGCCATTCATCTTGAACATTGCCAATTTTAGAGACTTTTCCGAGCTGATAATTCAACGTTGTCAGAAAACTGATTAAAATTGCACGCAACACCACTTCCTATTATGGCAGCCTTAGGCACAAAAAACTTGAAAATGCAGTACATGTAAATGGATGGCTTCCACAGTGAATCTGTAACGCAGTCTCTGACAATTTGTTTATGTGTATTGAAGGTACGAGGCAAACCATGAAGAAATTGTCAATTTTTTATGTCGCCAGATATAGATGTGGGCTCGTTTACAGGATGTTGGCCAATAAAAACTCTGGAATTTTCTGTCATCCTTGATATTCTCTACAAACATAGAACCTTGTCACTCCAATACTTTGAAATGTGTTGTTTACAAACAACCTCAGTTAGGGCTATTCCATTAAAACATACATGGGACCCCAGGAAGGCACTTTTGAAATTTAACACCCACCCATAGATGCAAAGTTGAGTCTGAAGAACCAAATTTTGGAAAACAGGGTTTGCCTTCCTGGGGTCCCGGGTATGTTTTAATGGAATAGCCGATGTGACATCTGTAATCAAAGATCTGTTAAGAAGTAATCTCTCTTTTATTAATTGTACCACAATCAACTTTGCTTTTGTTCCAAGTTTACTTTGGTGAACCAGTATTTAATTTTTCTGTTAAGAATGATCTTAAATGGTTAATGGGTATTTTTCTTTTAATGTAATCCTCTACATATATGTTTTTATCATGGGTGCTAATTTTAGATTGCCGTTGAAGTAACCAGCATTGTAGATAGAACCATAGTATTTAAATTATTAAATGTAAATTGTGTACATTGTAGTTAAATATTTGTTTCACATTATCAAAACTTATTTTATTCAAAATTTTAGAACCATATAAACATTTTATGTAATTGTGAATTTTTAAGAGGCTTTTCTCCAGAATTGAACCAGAAAATCAATCAAATAGATGTAAAACATATTTTGAGAATAAGTTATACATGACAAATACAATACATTGATATGTGCGACATCAAGTTTCCTTAGGTTGTATAGAAGTCAGGAATAATAAAACGACTTCGTCAGTAGCTTTTTCAGATCCATTTTATTGAAAGTTTGGTTCTGTTCTGGAGGCAATACCCTTTAAGTCATTACGAGGGGAATGTACAATTCAGCATTTATTGACAATCAGTCTTCTTAGTTTTTAAATTAAAACAGAATGACCATTTAAGGGCAGAATATTCGATGGCCTATAAACTTCCGTCTGATCATACCACTCTATGGCTCACTGTTTCACCTTTGACAATTATATTTGAAGTTGCACTCAAAAAAACATGCAATGCTGGAATTCCTGCTATATGTTGTATGTATAATATGCTGGTGTGAATCGAATGATACATGGCTACATTAAACTTTTACTTTCGGAAAAAAATACTGAAACAACACATAACATACCAAATATTATCGCTTCAGTTTCATTATTATTAGAATATTCGTTTGGCTCAAGCAGTGCCTGGGTAGAATACAACCACTTCAAATCTCGCTAGAGGCAGAGGGGTAGGACCCCCCTTCATGTTCGTTTTGTCATTTTTTTTTATCATGCTCATTCAAGGTCTTCTTCATGACACTGCATATGCAAATGTGGAAACATGACTCCATCGTAATTGAAGTGTCTACAATAGAATTTGCAGCAACTCTGCAGTTCTGCAGGTTAAAAGGTTCTAGGCCCATTCTCCATATTTTTATCTAGATCTAAATGGAGGATGAGCCTGGCATGTTCATCCCTGTTTGTGCCAAATAACCTTTCTTGTGTTGGTGTGCCGTAAAACCCCAATTCAATTCAATTGGCTCAAGTAGATGAGCAAACTTGGGATGTAAAATTTCACAATCTTTTTACATTACATGTAGGACAAAAATGGCTTAAATTTTCAAAGCGGAAATTCAGCATCTTGGAATTTTGTGTTACAAAGTGTAGTGTTTAAAACGTCTACAGCGGCACAATTTAGTTCTTTCCCTAATTAGCTGAAACCCTGTTTTTTACAAAACTTCTTGGAATTAAGTGTGCACTATACACATTATATAGCAGAAATTGCCGATTTTCTTCTTCTTTTAATATATTTGACTGCAATGATTCAGAGATTATAACTTTGCCGTTTCTGGTCTGATGTCTCTAGTTTTCGAACTTTTCTGAGCTTTCAATAATATTAACAGCCTGCCAAAGAATGGACAGAGGAATGGTTAAGCTAAAGTAATAGCTAAGCAAAATATAGCATCTTAATCAAGGGTCGTAACTCCGGTGTTACTATTCCGACCAGTTCACCAACTGAATTTGTGATAGGTGGAATTGTATGCAGAAATTATACAGGGTTTTAAATTTATATTTTTATTGATTGAAAATAGCATTGTGCCAATACAGCTATTTTATAGCACATGGACTTGTTTTTTTTTTTTTTATAAACAGACGCTGTACATTTTATTATTTTTCGCACTCATTAAAGAAAATGTTTTTGTTGATATTGTATACGAATATTATGTACATATTGATTTGTAAATTTCGTAACTTTTATATATTAAAACTGGAAAATTTATTATTACTTTATGTTGTAAGATCTTACCAAATAATGTGATAAGAAGTAGGGTCCTAGGACAATAATATGACTGCTCCCTAAACTTTATCAAATTGCTGGTCCCAGTTGGCAGGGGCCAAAGAAATAACCAACTGTCCTTCGTAACAGAAGGTAAAACTCCATCAACTGGAACTAAATACCATGGTTTTGAATTGAAAGGGGATTGAGAACGTGATATTCATCTCCAGTATTGTAATTTTTTGCTCATCATCATTCCCCATTCCAACCTGATATGACCTGCTAAAACACCATTTAATATGATATGCAAAGTCAAAGAATGTTTAGTTATTTAAATAATGTCAACAGTAAGTGATAAATACCCCGGAATTTGACCTTTGACCTCCCAAATGTGACCTTTGACCTCCCAAATGTGACCTTGGCCTTTGTTAGCAGCAAGTGATAAATACCCCCGAATTTGACCTTTGACCTCCCAAGTGTAACCTTGGCCTTTGATGTATGGCCCCGATTCTTGTGCGCAACACACCTTCTCACTGAGATTAATGTTCGTGTGAAGATTCATAAAATTACCTTCAGTACTTGTAATGTTATGGCCAAGACACAATTGTTTCGGATGAACAAACTAACGGATGGGTAGTACGATTACTTTATGCCTCTTGAGGGCATAAAAATGTGTATTAATGCTTTAAATAATCATCCTTTCACATAAGAAATGTGTGTTTATAGAGAAGTTCAACCTGAAAGTTTTGTATCAGAAGAAATTTTTTAAAGAACAATATTTGACCCTTTCCGGAGTTTCCGAGAGTAACTGTTAGTAAATTTCTTATTTGATCCTTTCTTGTGTGTCCTAGCTGTAATTTAGGGTTAACTTGTATGTCTCATGCCCTCTAAACAATTCAAACGATTGAGTGATATACATCTGTCCCTCAGCAACTCAAGATCAAGTGATTTACGTCTCCTGCCCTCTAAACAACTTGAGATTGAGCAATTTATATCTCATGCCCTCTAAATTTGAGATCAAGTGATTTACATCTCATGCCCTCTAGACAATTCAAGATCGAGTGATATATGTCTCAGCCCTCTAAACAACTCGGAGATTGAGTGATTTACGTCTCCTATCCTCTAAACATCTAAACTCGAGGTTAAGTGATTTATGTCTCCTGTCCTCTAGATAACTTGCCAGATTGAGTGATATACGTCTCCTGCCCTCTTAAAAACTAGAGATCGACAACTGTACAACTTCTGTCCTCTAACCAACTCCAGTGATTTATTTCTCCTCCCCCTCTAAACGACTCGAGAGATTGAGTGATATACTACGTCTCCTTCCCTTTTAACAAGGACATCGATCGATTGATTTATGTCTCCTGCACTTAACAAGTCAATCTAGAGAGATCTGTGCCTCCTGCCCTCTAAACAACTCAAAAGACTCGATTAATTTATATCTTCTGCCCTCTAGACAACTCGAGGTGGCGTGATTTGTGTCTCCTGCTCTCTAGACAACTTGAGATGGAGTGATTTGTCTCCTGCTCTCTAGACACCTCAAGATGGAGTGATTTGTCTCCTGCTCTCTAGACAACTCGATGTGGATCGATTTATGTCTCCTGCCCTCTAAGCAACTTGAGATTGAGTGATTTATGTCTCCTGCCCTCTATACAACTTTATTTTTAACATTTTATTTCTTTTCAATACAATAATGTACATTAACTTCCATAAATTACAATATAATGTATTGAAAAGAAAATGTTTAGTTTTAATAGAAATACGAGGGGCATTCAATATATTCTGTCACTACTGCGCTTTCATAGAAACCGCCTTAATTTACCACACTGAAAACTCGTGCATTTGAAGGCGATTTCACTAACTACGTACATGCAAAATAGAGGTTTAATCCGATTACAATTGACGGAGATATCCATTGTTGAATTATGCGCACTCGTATATAGTGGCTATATTTCAATGCTATTATGAAAAGTGAAGGAAAAATAGTGGGCTAACATTTAAAGGGGGTAAACTTAGCATTAAAGATGGGCGGTAACAGTTTCTAAGATAGCTAATAGTCTTCGCATCTCAGAAGGCACAACACATCACATTTTGACCAACTGTTTGAAATTAAAGAAGCTTTGTGCTAGATGGGTCACTCATTTGCTGTCAACTGAACAAAAGGCCAAACGTTTAAAATGTGCTAAAAATCTTCTTAAAAAATATGAAAATTGTCATCCTAAAAAAATTCTGAGTTGCTCACTGGAGATGAAACGTGGGTGTGATATTTTGAGTCCCAGCTGCGGATAAACATTAAACAATGACTGCGTAAAAATCAGGCAAGACCGGTTATTGCAAAACGAACAAAAACCGCTAAAAAGTTTTTTGTATATAACTTTCTTTAATTTCAGTGGCCCTGTGGTACAAATTCCATGCAAACAAGGAAAAACCATCACGGCCAAATTTTACAAAGACAAAGTTCTCAAAGCAGTCAAAAATAATTACAAGAAAAAACGCCCAAGTAAAGTTTTGAATGGCATCCAATTGATCCATGACCTTAGTCCCTGTGACTTTTTCCTATTCCCTTTGCTGAAGAAAAACCTCTCTGGTAGACGCTATGCTTCCAGAAGTGCCCTTGGTGCCGGAATATTTCAGTGTCTCAACAGTATACCAAGGGGAGACTACTTTGCTGCATTTACATCATGGATAGCGCGACTCCAAAAGTGTGTATCTGTTCAGGGGGAATACTTTGAAGGATTGTAATAAGATTTTTTTTTATATTTCCAGTATTTGTTAGTTCTGAATATCAGTGACAGAATATATTGAACCCCACTCGTATATAGGGAGCTCTAAGCAACTTGAGACTGAGTGATTTATGTCTGCCCTCTAGATATCAAGCGATTTACAGAAAATCTTCAGTAAACACTGCAGATTTTTGTTGATGGGTTCTCAGCTATTGATAAATAAAACAAGAAGTTTTTGTTTCTTATACATTTCATTTCATTTACATGTTGACATTCCTACTAATAGTACTAACATAAACAAAGCTTCAACTGGTCTATAAATAATAGTTTGATCTGTAAAGATACATTCTGAATGGCATGCAGACATTTTCCAATCATTTCAGAAACAAAGGACATGTAAACAATTTATTGTCTAACCATAGTGAAAGTGGATAGAATTGTATATATTAGCTCATGATTTCTGTACTATTCAACATATATGTGTTAAACATTTTAAAGTCAATCAACAAATTGTTTCATCAGCATCAAGTTCATAATTATGATGTATGTTTGTACAAGACGTCAGTTTGATATGGTAAATTATACTATGTACAAGAAAATGCACATTAATACATTAATACAGTAGTTCCATTGTAGTTCATGCAGGAATAATTTAATCAGAATTTCAGTGCATTTCTTAGCCAAGTTGGGAAAAAAACATCTGAAGAGTGGCAGATACCCCAACTAAAGCTTGCTGAAGAGTGGCAGATACCCCAACTAAAGCTTGCTGAAGAGTGGCAGATACCCCAACTAAAGCTTGAATTTGAGGTACTCACTCACTGACCCAATTTTTGCAATAATTGATGCAACTCACGTCTTGATGACAAAGCTTGAAACAAATAGAATGTTCACAGTAATAATATAAATTTCGCTATAAATGCATTATACAATTTATGTATAATTTATAGAATCAACGACGAATTCCTTGTATTCACTACCTCAGACGGCAACTGTAGTTATTAAGTAAATAAACTGACAAAATAACTAAGTAAATTGTGATTCAGCTAATTTCTGTGTGTAGAACATGGAGGTTTGCATCGGTATCCATCTTTGATTGGTAAATACAGCGTTTTATTACGAAGGTTTGAACTGATACCTCTTTGCTTGGTTTATACAGTGTTTCATTATGAAAGTTTGCTTCGTTAATACAGCGTTTCAGTGCGAGTTGATCATAGCGCATGATTTAGTCAACACCATTCAACCACTGTAATTCAATGTCCAACACCCATAGTAATAGGAATTTGTCGACTCCAAAATTCCTAAATTATATGTCAGGGGGCTTAGTCTGTATGTTACATATTCAAAGAGCTTTCATTTCTCAGCTGATATAACACTCTGTCATGTCTTCTTCATGCCTGGAAGTCTGGTAGTTTGCCTTCATTCTCGATGTGAAACAGCATGTCTCCGAGTGTATTCTCCACCATGGCAAGCTGCGCCGTGTCCGACATCTGAAATAAAACATATTTTAGGTTGAATGAATGTCCTGCGGTGGCTGGATCCTATGACCTTTATAGATTTAAAACAAGTAAAATTGGTCCTGTTGTCGGACCAGCACATATTACCAACACTTTACAAGAAGATATGATAGTTTTAGGAAACGTTTTTCAACTGCTTCTGAAATGTATTTTGATGTTTTTTTTGATACCATTGCCGTATTAAAATAAGTGATTCGAACAGAACGAAAAAATGCAGGCTCTTGAAAAAGTTTGTAATTCTGGGTTTCAAACTGTATCTACGACAACTCTATATTTGTCTATCCTCCAAACAAAACACAGAACAATGTATACAATGAACATAAGAATGGCTTATATATCAGGATATTTTTGGAGTTCATAAGTGTGTATTTGCAGTTAACTCATTACTTACCGGCCTGTATGCCGGTATGTTGTCTGGTGGACACGCGAACTTGGGGCCAAAGTTTACCGTCACCTGAAAAATATAGTAGAAGGCAATGAGAATGTTGGAATAATTAGAAATTGGGCAGAACTCCATGGGTATGAAAATCAAGAAGCAGTCACAGACTGTGACGGCTCTATCCTCTTAACAAGCCAAAATATAGCATCGTTAACTAAATCCAGGGCCATGACTCTGGTGTTACCGATCCGATTGGGATGTTTTTCAAAGTTGTCCAGCTTTTATTAATATTAGTAATCTGGTAAAGTTTGGTAACATCAGATGAAAAATGAAGGCACTGTCGTCTTAACAAGGCAAAATATAATTTTTTTAATTATATTCAAGGGCCATAACTCCACTGTTACCTGTCCGATCTGGCTGGTTTTCAAACTTGTCTGAGCTTTCATTGATATTCGCCATCTGGTAAAGTTTGGTAAAGATCGGATGAAAAATGAACACCCTCTCGTCTTAACACGGCAAAATATAGCATTTTTTAACTAAATAAAGGACCATAACTCTACTGTTACTGTCTGATCTGGCTGATTTTCGAACTTGTCCAAGCTTTCATTGATTTTAACAATCTGGTAAAGTTTGGTAAGGATCGGATGAAAACTGAAGGCCCTATCGTCTTAATTATGTAAAAGAGATCATAATTTTTTCTGTTTGTATCTTTTTGGACTTTGCAGCCATCTTGAATTCGCAGTTGAATTTTTAGTAATGACCAACAAGACATCATAAGAAATGCTTCAATAAAGTTTCTTGAAATTCTGTTTGTTAAGTGGTTCTGACAGAGCAATGTAGGGTCAGCCATTAAGAAATCTGTTTTCTCCAGGTTCCCCACCCCCTCACACACACACAACAGAACCACCTGTGACATGCTATATAATATGTCAACTGCAAGCTAGTTTGGACATTATGAACTGAAAATGATGGATAACACTGCCTAGTAGATGTACGTACCTTTACATTCTTGTAGAGGGATATTGCTGGGTAATACGGCCCCTCATATATGTCCTCAAAGGCCAGACCTTGACATCTGCCATTCAGGTAGAATGACATCTGCAATAATACAAATACACGCTGCAATTATGGATATGTATATATTTCTCAGGATGAACAATAAAATCTTCCAACTTCTATCAATTTTGGAACAAGAGCGCCGCCTAACAGGGCATTATGTGCCCTTGACAGGTGTCAGGTCAATATGTCTATATTTCCATTTTAGGTCACTGTGACCTTGACCTTTGATCTACTGGCCCCAAAAACAATAGGTTTTCTTCTGTCACCTAGGGCAATGTACCTGATTACGGACAGATGGACGACAGATGGACAATCCCATACCATAATACGTCCCGTTTGAAAAATGGGCGTATAAACAGGAATGAGTCAACATGGTCAAAGTTCTAAAATAAGCTATACTGGACATCAATCACATAAACCTGTTGGCTGATATTGGTAGAGGGCTGCTATTAGTTGAGGGCTGATACTAGTGGAGGGCTGATATTGGTAGAGGGATGATATTGGTAGAGAGATCATATCGGTAGAGGGCTGATATTGGTAGAGGGCTGATACTGGTTGAGAGATGATATTAGTAGAGGGTTGATATTGGTAGAGGGCTGATATTGGTAAAAGATCATACTGGCAGAGGGCTAATATTGGTAGAGGGCTGATACTGGTAGAGATATCATATTTGTAGAAGGTTAATACTGGTAGAGGGCCAATACTGGTAGAGGGATGATATTGGTAGACATACTTATATTAGTAGAGGAATGATACTGGTAGAGAGCTGATATTGATAGGGGGCTGATATTTTTAGAGGGATTATATTGGTAGAGGGGCTGATACTGGTAGAGGGTGATATTGTAGAAGGGTGATACTGGTAGAGGACTAATAATTGCAAATGACTGAAATTGGTAGATATCATATTGGTAGAGGGCTTAAACTGGTAGTGGGCTAATATTGGTAGAGAGCTGATACTGGTAGAGGGCTGATATTGGTAGAGGGCTGATACTGGTAGAGGGCTGATACTGGTAGAGGGCTGATATTGGTGGAGGGCTGATATTGGTAGAGGGCTGATACTGGTGGAGGGCTGATACTGGTGGAGGGCTGATATTAGTAGAGGGCTGATACTGGTGGAGGGCTGATATTGGTAGAGGGCTGATACTGGTGGAGGGCTGATACTGGTGGAGGGCTGATATTAGTAGAGGGCTGATACTGGTGGAGGGCTGATACTGGTGGAGGGCTGATATTGGTAGAGGGCTGATACTGGTAGAGGGCTGATACTGGTGGAGGGCTGATATTAGTAGAGGGCTGATACTGGTGGAGGGCTGATATTGGTAGAGGGCTGATACTGGTAGAGGGCTGATATTGGTAGAGGGCTGATATTGGTAGAGGGCTGATACTGGTGGAGGGCTGATATTAGTAGAGGGCTGATACTGGTAGAGGGCTGATACTGGTGGAGGGCTGATACTGGTGGAGGGCTGATATTGGTAGAGGGCTGATACTGGTAGAGGGCTGATACTGGTGGAGGGCTGATATTAGTAGAGGGCTGATACTGGTGGAGGGCTGATATTGGTAGAGGGCTGATACTGGTAGAGGGCTGATATTGGTGGAGGGCTGATATTGGTAGAGGGCTGATACTGGTGGAGGGCTGATATTAGTAGAGGGCTGATACTGGTAGAGGGCTGATACTGGTGGAGGGCTGATATTAGTAGAGGGCTGATACTGGTGGAGGGCTGATATTGGTAGAGGGCTGATATTGGTAGAGGGCTGATACTGGTGGAGGGCTGATACTGGTGGAGGGCTGATATTAGTAGAGGGCTGATACTGGTGGAGGGCTGATACTGGTGGAGGGCTGATATTGGTAGAGGGCTGATACTGGTAGAGGGCTGATACTGGTGGAGGGCTGATATTAGTAGAGGGCTGATACTGGTGGAGGGCTGATATTGGTAGAGGGCTGATACTGGTAGAGGGCTGATACTGGTGGAGGGCTGATATTAGTAGAGGGCTGATACTGGTGGAGGGCTGATATTGGTAGAGGGCTGATATTGGTAGAGGGCTGATATTGGTAGAGGGCTGATACTGGTAGAGGGCTGATATTGGTAGAGGGCTGATACTGGTAGAGGGCTGATATTGGTAGAGGGCTGATACTGGTAGAGGGCTGATACTGGTAGAGGGCTGATATTGGTAGAGGGCTGATACTGGTAGAGGGCTGATACTGTTAGGTGACATCGGTAGAGGAATAATATTGATCAATAGATATTAGCTGAGGATTGATATTGGTAGAGTGCCGATACCGGAAGAAGGATGATATTTGTGCTATTATCATATCCCACTGCAGAGGCAGTGAGTGGGGACAATGAAGTGTGAGATATTACCTTACTACCAGTGCAAGTCTTAAGGTTTCTCTCTGCCTCGGACACTGTATCCTTCTCTTCATAATACAGATGGTTCTTAAACTTCACCAGTGGCTGAAATATAACAAGGCGCCTCAGATATTAGGAGGGTTACCACAGTAATATAATACAGATCGCAAATGTTCCTATAACTGGTGAATGTATATCCCTAACAAGGTGACCATCATCTTCTTGTATCATCAGGCATTATCCATCCTCATCAAAAACAAACCTACTAGAAGGATGTGTGTGTGAAAGATGATGAGTTACTTCAATCAAATCCAATCTTAGGAAGGAAAGGACCCACCTGAGTCACATAAGAGCTAGACAAACATAGCCTATATGAGTGTTTCAACTTTGCAGGCGTGTACATTATGATTGGTGCAGTGGTATTCCTCCAACTCGACATAGTTAAAGGAACTAACCTGCTAAGTAATGGCAAAATAATGCTGCACAAAACTATCTAAAATTCATCCAGGTGTTTGGGTCATATAACAATGTTTATATGCTGCTTGAAAGTATAGTTTTATTCATAAGTTCTTAACACCCAGAAGTTGGTAACTCATAATTTGACGCTCAAGTTTTTGAGTTTGGTCTGGCTGGTTAAAGCGGTTTATATTGTGTCTAGAGAGTTTGGGTTCTCAAAATATGTAATTTATATACATGTATATACCTCATTGTCATTAGATTTAGAAACAGTGTGAATCTGTTGTAAAATTTGCCTGTTGATGGCCAGATAGCAGACAGTAATCACCCAGAATCATGGCTTCCCCGTTACCTTTGTGAAATAGTTTAATAGCCAGGGCTGACTAATTATTTAGACATTTATTGTTAAACAGCTGAGCTGTTACTATGGTATGAAAACATTCCCCATGTCAGGTCAGCTGCATGCATCATTTGACCAACATAGACATCATTTGTCCATTCTAGTGTAATTTAAGGATCATGTTTAGATTTCAGTCGTTTTTTAAAGTGCTGTAATTGAACAACTTACTGTTTAAGTTTAGTTGTATTCTTTTACAATTATTACATTACACGTATGTATTAACGTTTTATATGAACATGAAATCCATAATATTAACCATATATATAATGAAATATTTTTTTCTTTGAATTTAAGACCATTCCATTTATGTGAAAAATGGGTGTTTTGAGGAAAATGACTGATCAGCAGCCGGACATCCTGATCAGCCTGCGAGTTACTCACATGCTGATCTGGGTTTACAATGGATGCAAAGGCTATTATAGTCGTGCTTAGCGGGTTAAGGGTTAAAGATTAAGTAATTTTGACTGTTCTATTTCCTTAAATTATTTTGAGGGGTATATATATTCTCTATACAACAAATGTAAAACTTGAGTATCTGTTGGTATATCAAAAACCTCCTCTGAAATGGTTAAGTGGCCCATGTGGTCCGAGTAATAACTTTCATACCCCATCCAACCCCTTCTCCAAGAAGCAAAAACGGGGTTGGCTGGGGTATGAAATAAAACCTTAATTTCAGCTTATAAAGGTTACATATTGTAAAATAAAACATTTGATAGGTAATTTTAAACAGGTTATCGCATATTTTCAGCAAAAAATGTTTTTAAACGTGTTTTATTGTCGAAATATTAGTTATAATATCCTGCTAATATAAGCTTACCCATCGCTTAATGGAATTAAAGCGGAACCACGTAATGGGAAGCCATGCCATATTATAATACCAGCCAGACAAGTCTACCCGTCTGTAACGGGTAATATGAAGTTAGACGTCTTTAAACATCATTCTTTGCAGATATTCACTTACAAATGCAACGAAACCATGCTACTTTGAGACGCATGGGAAGTAAAGCCGTCCCACAACATTTTTTAACCTGAGCATTAAATAGTAATGAAGTATCTATGGGGTAACTATTGTTTGGGGCGCCTGTTTCAGCCAAAGGTTTTCATCATTAAAATGAGCAATTTTAATAAAACTTACATAAAGGATAAATCATTAGAACTGGATTTTTCAGTGGTAAGATACCTGAGTTTTGAAAATCGGTTGAAGAATACATGTTTTACAGCCAAAACACTTTTTTGGAGTTTTTTTTTGCATATTAATTTCTTGTTGCTGCAGAAAATTAAGAAATCTCATATAACTTTAGTTAGCCTTAATAGTTTGCTATGAAACTTTTAGAGTGTCTTAAAATTACATTTATCCAAAACAGTTAAACTATTTTTGATTGAATATTCTAAAACAAATAAAAATAATAATGTCTGATGCAGCAGCATTAATTTTGCCCTATCAAAAACTACTTCTGCATATGAAATTTTTGTTGCTCAACCGATTTTGAAAAGTAAGGCATTTTTATTTACCACTAAAAATGTCTGTTCACTGATATACAACTTTATTTTGGTACTAGTTGAATTTTGTTTAAAAAAAAGTCGAAATAATCTATTGTTGAAACAAGCGCCCCGTACAATAGGCGGAAGCAGAGGTAATTTTGCCTACATCCCTGTTTGCCCTCGTAGTATATTCATTGGTCGTTTTACCAGGCAGCTGCATTGTTTAGTTTTGTTTTATATATTTACAAAAAATGGGAATAAATTCGTCTGACAGAGTTTCAGCATGGTGTATGGAAATATTCCAAACTGCTGAAACTCTTTGGAACCAATATTACTGGGAAACTGCGTATCCATCAAACAGGTGTGCATGTATTTACTGAAGTAATTTACCTGGAAGTTCACCTAAATCTGAGGTAACTGAACATTTATGTTCCTGGCGTAATTGCTTACTTTTACACAGATGAGTGGAACCCAACAGAATGATAGACTTAAAGGGACACATGGCAATCTTGATTTTTTGATCAAGCATTAATATCACCGTCTCAGTTTATTAATCCAGTATCATTTTGATTTAAACCTGCTTCCATA
Source organism: Cyrtodaria siliqua (assembly GCA_037043455.1). Taxonomy (NCBI): domain Eukaryota; kingdom Metazoa; phylum Mollusca; class Bivalvia; order Adapedonta; family Hiatellidae; genus Cyrtodaria; species Cyrtodaria siliqua. The sequence continues at coordinate 31,121 of JAWPHD010003051.1, read as the reverse complement.
TAATGAATGAAAGTTTGAGTTTTCATTTTGTCTTCTTATTCTACCGTAGGTTTAACTATATTAATGGTATTTTTTCTCTTTGTGTTAGTGAATATTTGCTCTTGCACAAAATCGTCTATTTTGAAATTAAACAGCATTATTATTGTTGCTGTAGTTGTTGTTGTTCAGACGACATTAAATTCATCCGGAATACCTCAGACTTTTCTCCTACAAGTGATATCCATTACGAATATCAAAATCGGGACTGTTCAACCATCCATTACGAAAACAATAACCATTTTCGGGACGTTTCCGGTTTGAAGCGTACAATAACAATATCTTATGTACAATCATAAAAATCAAGATTGCACACACGGCAATCTTGATTTGTTAAAGCTCACGGCGTCCCGCTAGTTGTTCTGCATAACTTGCACTGTTCAGTCATTAATATTAATCATAAGAATAGCATTAAGCAAATTGTTTTTGCATGTTATTACATTTTGATATTATTGCATAAATAATATATTAAAAGTTATAGTAGAATCAGACCAATAAATGAATACTTAAATATTTTGTTTATTTAAACGCAACCAGGTTAAAAGTAAAAACTGATACTATATATATAAATCCAGACACCCATTTCACACAATTCAGATTGCCGTGTGTCCCTTTAAAGTGTGAATATGCATGAATAGGAATATAAAATACTAGAGGAAAAGCCTACCTTCTACAAGAAAAAAACATCAGCTAAGAAAGCACTAACAAAATATTGTTTTACACAAAACCCCTACTAATCTGTAGCTCTATACAGTATCTAGATTTTCAACAACTTGTATTTGATGACTTTATTCATGAACATCAATCCTCTCATAATATTTTGTATAAAAAATGAGCAAAACATGACATGCCATGTTGCTAGGAGTTAGTCATCCCATCAATTTGCCCCAGAAGGACAGTTTCTCCATTTTGATGCATCACATATTACTGCTCAGCTCCAACAAATCATGACAGAATGAGTGCAGTGACACAACAATTTACATGTCAATCTGTAGCTTGTACTGAAAATAAACAAATAAGTCCTATAGAAACTGATTATCTGATTTTATTCTGAACTGAATAAATCAGAATTATTCTGAAAACTGTTCCCTAAAAAGCCCTTACAATTAGCAGTGGGAATTCCTGTCTTGCGGATTTTGAATATTTATAATTCACTTGATACATTCTGTTGAAAATAAAAATCATCTTACTTTGAATAAACTTCATTTTTCAAGCAGGGGATCAAACCTGGACTGCCTGTGGCATGAGGGATGGAAGCTTTAGCACTTCACCAAGATGGTGCTGAGGAGTAACACAGAAAACAACAGAACCGTTATAACGTTCCAATCACCACAAAATGTCACCAGTAAGTGACAAATACCCCTGAAAATATTTACTCATTTGACCTTTGACCTATAAGTGTGACAATGACCTTTGAGGTACGGACCTGATTCTTACACACGAAACACCTTCTCATTATGGTTAACATTTGTGTGCAGTTTCATGGAAATCCCTTCAGTTTTTTGGAAGTTATGACTGAGACACGATTGTTTCGGACGGACGGACGGACGGACAGACAAATGGACGGTGTGCATAAGAAGAGCTTGACAAGACTGCAGATTCAAGTTACAAATGTCTAAAATGAAAGTTCTAACAAAGAAAAGCTGCATTAATATAAAACAAACTCCGCCGTTAAGACTTGTGTGCTTTTCTCATTAAACATTACAAATACACAGAGCAACCAGTATCACCATATAGGACATAGAGTGAAGTGTTTTATTGAATGCTTTCACAACAAAGAAAAAAAAAAAAAATTCTTTCAGAATGTTTCAGCGAATCAAAAGTGTTGCATTGTTACAGGTTCCACGGGGAATTGATCCTTTCATGATATGCAAGTCTTTGTTCCAGCCTGCATATGCTTTATGCATTATTAAAACCTGCCTCTTAAGTGGAAAATGTTACAGGAAATTAAATATCAGATAACTTTAATATGTTGATCCATTGCTAGGCCAGCATGTTAACAAATACTTTGGTATGATAGCTCAGTTTAATATTACAAGTAGAATCAAGTTCTTGTTAAAAACTTGAATGGATCATCTCGTACTACCATTGGCATGGTCGCAGTACTATTGTCATCATGTGTATACATTTAAAGGGACACATGGCATCTTGATTTTTTGAAAACTTGCGGCGTCCAGTTAGTTTTTCTAAATAACATGCATTATTTCATTCATTAATAATAATTAAAAGAATAGTATAAGCCAAATTGTTTTTGTATATTACTGACTTTTGATAATACTGCACCAATAATATATTTCAATATTTGGTAAAATAACATTGAAAATTGAAAAATCTAAATTTTATTTAATGACATGCAAGCAGGTTTAAAGTCAAAATGTTCCTTGATAAATAAGTAGAGACGCTAATATTGATGCTTGATAAAAATTTCTAGATTGCCGTGTGTCCCTTTAATGTTTTATGAAGAAATGAAAAAGTAACAGAGTCAGAGAATGATGAGTTTTTTAGGATAAAAAATATCTTTTAAACCAAAACCATGACCTTTATGACCATGACCTGTGTATATTGGTGATTATTTGATTCATCGTATGAACACTCCTACGATAAAACGAAATTAGCTATTTTATTCTTCAACATTTTATTCTTTGATTGTTTATATTTTTTATTTTACCTCCTCCTCATTCTCTTTTCCTGTTTAACGAAATAAAAAAGTGTTTCCTCTCTTATGGCACTTCTCTGTCTCGATGGTTTGAAAAACAAATAATAAAAAAATAAAGGCCTAATATTGCAAGTTTCATGATGAAATAAAAAGAAATTAAAAAAAGTTACAAGGAAGGTTAAGTTATTGTGGCAAAGGACAATGACGCAAGCGAACAAAGTGATACACATCTCTGCAAGCTCTCCATCCAAGGAATAGTGTAAACCAATTTTCTATAAAATCTGGAAAGTAATTTCAGAGATACCCTTTCTTTTAATTCCCTTAAATTTACATCACCATGGCAGTCATCCTGAATACTGGACAATGAAAAACAACTTCGCAATTTGACAATGAGCAGAGTCAGAAAGATATCACTATATAACACTATGTAAATTCGACCAAATTAAATATTAGATGCTGATGAAAAGCAGACTTAATAAGGCCAACCCAAGAACCATGTAATTTTATTAGAAACTAGAACTATCACTGAAGGTGATGAATACCCCTGTTTTTTTGCTATAGCCGATGAGGATGGGCAAAATGAAAAATAATGAATGTCTAAAATATCTGTTAGTTTTAACGTGAAAGAAATACTAAATAAAAGAAAGGACCAAAATTCTGCAAAAAATGTTTGCAGAATCGAAAATCCATACATAGACACATCATATCATCGTGTGAACTGTGTGTCAAGTGTAACAACAATCCATGAAAAGTGTTAAAGTGAAAGCCATATGAAGTTCAATATAGTGTGAACAATTAAGTCAAATAAAGGGCCGTGATTCTGTAATAAATTAGGCATTAATAATGTGTGATGTAGAAGGACATAAGGTAATCAGTTGTTACGTGTACATGAAGTTTGGGAACAATCAATTCGTAAATGTTTGAGAAAAAATGTGTTAAGAGGTTATTATACAATATTAGAGTGGACAATTCTAAGTGAAACAAAGGGCCATAATTCTGTAATAAATTAGGCAATCAATGATGGGTGATGTACAGGGACATAAGGTCATCATTTGTTATGTGTACATGACGTTTTGGAACAATCAATTCGAAAATGTTTGAGAAAAAATGTGTTAAACATGTCATTATACAATATTAGAGTGGAAAATTCTAAGTAAAAAAAAGAGCCATAATTCTGTAATAAATTAGGCAATCAATGATGGGTGATGAATAAGGTCATCAGTTGTTATGAGTATATGAAGTTGGGGAAAAATCCATTCCAAAGTGTTTGATATATTTAAGTATTAAAAATGTGTTACGAGACAGGACGGGATGCGACGGGACAAAATTGTGTTACGCGACGGCACATGGGGACAACGTAATTCCTATATAGCCCCCACTTCACATTGTGAAAGGGGGGTATAATGAGGAAGTGGTTCTGGAGGTGATGTTGTTTGATATGTACCTGATTTTCTTTTTGTACTTTTGCAGTAATACCACATAAGTTTAATCAGGTCTTTGCCAAGTACTGCTTCTAAGTGTTCCTGAATGTTTTCACAATCTGATTTGACAAGGTTCCAGAACAATACATCTCAAGGGTTCTGTATAAACACATACCACATACCCCCAATTGAACGCTCCCGGGGGTGTTGCATTTTACAAAAGGGAGGACCTTTTACTTTGTTTGGTTTAACACTATTGTACCTCTAAAAATTCAGGGCCTTTTTACCCTTCTTTGATGTGGCTGTATAAGGCTTCCCCACCCAAATGTCTTTTAAAATCATGCAGTTTTTAAACTTACCTCTGGAAATTTATTCCAGATTCATAGATTTTCACACTAGGCCCCTTCCCCAAAACTAGTAAAAAGGCCCTAAAAATGCTTGTGGGGAGACATTTTTCTAAACTAGAATTCAAGTCAGGCTGCTGACAAGTGTATTTTCTCAAGTCGGGCTGCTGACAAGTGTATTTTCTCAAGTCGGGCTGCTGACAAGTGTATTTTCTCAAGTCAGGCTGCTGACAAGTGTATTTTCTCAAGTCAGGCTGCTGACAAGTGTATTTTCTCTAAACTAGATCTCATTAAATATGTAAAAACAAATAAATGTTTTCCTGTTGTTTTTTTCTGCTTCGTTTTTACACCCCATTTTTGACAACAAAGGAGAGGAGCGGTGTTTATCAGTGGGGAGCATTTATAAGGTGGTACATGTATAGCTTATAAATTAAGACGATACAACAGTGGTATTATTACATCGTCTTTTATTTAAATGACTGGTCAATAGTTGACTATTTGACCGCTAGTGATAAATCATGTAATAAAGAAGTTATTTAATGGCTTACCTGGTCAAAAGTAAAACTTACTGCCCTTGATGCATGATCTTTTAAGCACAACGGCCAGTTTTAACTATTGACTGGGAAGCTGTTAAATAACCATTTTTATTCCTATGTGGCCAATCAACTGCGACAGTTAATACAACTTAGTTCTACATGTGTGCAGTCATCCATATAGGATACCGACTCCTGGATACACATGCAGCATTCTCTGCCATGCAGCATCCCAGCAGGGAAATCAATATACTGATAGTATTGGGGTTGGTGGGTATGCCTCAGTGACCACCGCGACTCCTGGATACACATGCAGCATTCTCCGCCATGCAGCATCCCAGCAGGGAAATCAATACACTGATAGTATTGGGGTTGGTGGGTACGCCTCAGTGACCACCGCGTAGTGTAACACAACACAAAGGCAGTGGATTTTACCAATACGGATGACTCTAGGAAGTAATTATGCACAATTGGGAATTATTTCAAATATTTTTAAAGATGTAGTGTCTAAAATCAATCTTTCATCATGGAATTTGTGTTTAAGGTATGTTTGTTTATATTTCTTTTTATTACACAAATTAAAAGTACGAAAACAGAAGATAAATGTTATGAGTATAGAGTTACATGCTGTGGGACTTTTATTCTCTCAAAATGAATATTCCATAAATCGTTGGTATGAGTAACCATAACAACCGCAATGCTCCACAGGATTATATAATGAGCATGTTTACAGGATGTAACCGTACTGACATCTGGAAGCAGGTTTTATGAGGATTACATTAATTGTCCTTCTGCATTTTTATTGTAATATACTATTGTCTCTCAATAAGAGGCTGCTGTTCATTCAGTGTAATAAACTGTTTATGGAATGAATGAATGAATGAATGAATGAATGAATGAATGGTGTTTTACGGCACGTCAACACATAAACAGGTCATATTGTGCACAAAAACTGACGAAAGATGAAGAAATGAAGTATTAATTAAAAATTTATGTAAATATATAAAGATAAAACTATTAAAAAATAAGGGATGATATGGTAGTAATATAAACTATAGTATATGTAAATCAACAAATGCCCATCAACGGGTATATAAACAAGTAAATATATATATAAGAACACATTATAATGATTTATATAGTCTGATTTCTTTAAGGAAATCTAAAACAAGACTAAAATCTATAGTATCAAATAACTCTTTCATAGTATTAACATTGTAGTACCTTTGAAGCATAGGATCAGTCTACACATTCCAACAAGATGTGTTTGACCATTAATGTTAATGGTGCAAAGCAGGGTATACATTCTGGTATAAACTGTTTATGGCATTGATGTTCTAGTATAATAAATGGTAGTGATTGGATTGGATTTGAATGGTGGTTTACGTAATTTTTAGCATGTTAGCCCGTATAAGACGTTGTATGTTTTTTTGTGGTAGACTGCAGACCATCCCATTTTTCCTGGGTAGAACCAGTACTGTATACCTCCTGGTAGTAAAAGACTGGTAAACTGGCTGTCGTCCCAGTGGTTATTATTTTTTTTAATATTTTGCAACCAGAAGCAAAATAAAATATTAAAATCCGAAACATTTCTGAATAGCTCTAAACCACTTATGTTTGAAGCCACTAATTCAAAGGGGACTTAATGTAAATCATTTCATTTGATGATAGCTTGAATTGTCTCAAATAGTATAAACATTAACAAACATAAGGACTTAGTTCTTTGTACAAAATGGGGCTACAGCTAATTACAGAAAGGACAAATCTGTCATGTAGTGCACCTTTTAATCGTTCTACTTTGTTACACGAAATTCATAAATGTTGAAATTTTGCTTGAAAATTGTATTTAATGTTAAAAGATTACAACGTTTAAAGCCTAAGTTAGCTCACTTGCTTGAGCCAAATGGCGCAATCTGGCGATAATGAAACTTTAAAGGGGTATTGGTGTGTTCGGTGCTGTTTACACCTTTTTTCCGAAAGGACATGCTTAATGTCGCCCTGTACCATTCGATTAGCAGTAGCAAATCAAACATACAATATATAGCGGAAATACCCAGTATGCGTTTCTTTTTCTTTTCAGTATATTTAAACTATACACAATTCATGTGAAAAAAAGCTTAACTGGATCTGTGCATCATGTTTATGTGACTGAGCCAGCTTGTGGTAAATGTAAATCTCGGTCATGTTGAATGACAGATGGCATTTATTTCAATCATAAAAAAGTCAAACTATGTCACACTAGATTCATCTACATTTATATTGTAAGCAAGTATACTTCTCAAACAAAATTAAGGACCATGTTTAGATTCTGGTCATTTTTTAAAGTGCTGCAATTGAACAATTTACTGTCTTTTTGCAATTTTTAAGTTTAGTTGTATTCTTTTACAATAATGTTACGTTACACATTTTATTAATTTTTTGTATGAATATGGAATTCATCATATTTAAAGATTAAAGATGCTCTACCTATATCTTTTTGTCCACCAATTGATATAAACTTTACTTAATTGTAAAGAGGACTATGAAAAAGGTAAACGGCAATAATTTCACCCCATGTAATATGCGTTTTGCTGGGGGAAAACAGGATAGAAAAGATCGGATTTTTGAAATTGTATTCGTAATTGTTTTAGACAAGCCGATTACGGAGATTTTCGGATCTTATTTGTTTACAATCGAAACTGCCTCGTCAGATTGGCGACGAGTTCCGATCGATTCGTTACTATCGGAACTGCCCCGAGTAGTTTGTTTTCGTTCAACTGAATGGCATTGCGCATGTCCGATAAAATCGTAAAAAACTCGTAGTTCTCCGGCAGGAATAAACGGCTGGGCAGCCTTTTATTCAAGATATTGTTTTGATCATAATTAATAATTTACAGAACTGGAATACGAACCTTGTTGCTTCTTAGAATACTCATAAAATAGCTTTGCATACATATAAATGCAGTAATATTGAGTATTAAATATTTTACATTAAAAATCGCGTAGATATAGGTAGTGCCTCTTTAAGTAATTATTACTGTTCTATTGTGTGGTCCTTAAATTATTTTGAGTAGTATAGTATGATTGCTTTGATAAATGGAGTCTTTCTTACTTTCTTTACTAGTCTTTCTGCCATTCAGTGCTGCCTTTGTGTGGTATATAAATCAAACTGTAAATGTCCACGTACCATGGCCTCTAGACTTTAATAGTATAACCTTTTATAACCTTTGAACTATTATTATAGAATTTCATTAGCACTGAAAGAGGCAAATATGTCCACTTATAATAACTTGTATGGTCTTATCATTCAGCCATTATAATAACTTGTATGGTCTTATCATTCAGCCATTATAATAACTTGTATGGTCTTATCATTCAGCCATTATAATAACTTGTATGGTCTTATCATTCAGCCATTATAATAACTTGTATGGTCTTATCATTCAGCCATTATAATAACTTGTATGGTCTTATCATTCAGCCATTATAATAACTTGTATGGTCTTATCATTCAGCCATTATAATAACTTGTATGGTCTTATCATTCAGCCATTATAATAACTTGTATGGTCTTATCATTCAGCCATTATAATAACTTGTATGGTCTTATCATTCAGCCATTATAATAACTTGTATGGTCTTATCATTCAGCCATTATAATAACTTGTATGGTCTTATCATTCAGCCATTATAATAACTTGTATGGTCTTATCATTCAGCCATTATAATAACTTGTATGGTCTTATCATTCAGCCATTATAATAACTTGTATGGTCTTATCATTCAGCCATTATAATAACTTGTATGGTCTTATCATTCAGCCATTATAATAACTTGTATGGTCTTATCATTCAGCCATTATAATAACTTGTATGGTCTTATCATTCAGCCATTATAATAACTTGTATGGTCTGATCATTCAGCCATGAAGAGAAAAGGAGCTTGAAATAAAATAAACAATTTTTATGCAGAGTATTATTTTATTTTTTCATTTGTCTAATTTTATATTATATTTAGTCTAATTTATAGACTGATACCAGTCTACATGGCTTCCTCAGTCTGCATAATGGATAAGAAAGCAGCAAGACACTTGATTAATTTATGGTCCTTAAAACAGTTTATTATCAGCAAGATGTTTTGTACAGAAATACACTGGACATGCTCATTCCACAGTCAAGGTGGGGCATACAAAGAAAATTGAAATTTCATCATACAATCTGTTGAGACCACATCCACTGTAGGGATCCGTACACCGGATCTTGGTCAAGACCCCGTTCACTAGTACGGAGTTTTGGTCAGCCATGTTGTAGAAAACGTGCGGATAACAACAGCAAAGGTAGGTTAACCACGTTTTTCTCCTATTTTTGTTCATGTATATGAATAATCAGTATTGCTATATGTTGCGGAAACATTTTCCCGTTCAAATATTACCGTACATTGTTGACATATTACTTTAAATGCTACAATTCGGATCAAAGAAAAACAATTGCCGGTGCTGAAATTCGCCCAAAGTACCCTTCAGCAATAAATATCTCATTAATTTTCAAGTTAATGAAAATTTTGAATTGGCAGATTTATTTGTTTTCCCAATATACGTGCATGTTCAAAATTTCAGCATCATTCATCCGAATTTGGCCGAGATATGAATCGAAACAAAACGTGCCCAGCGTAACTAATTCATATAAAAAGACGCTTATTTGTGTACGGAGTCTTGTCCATGTACTGTACGGGGTTTTGCAATGCTAAGATTGTTTTCGCTGCTCTGCACTGAAGTTATTTACTTATATTTGTAGTAATTCTTAGACATTATTTAGGTCCTATATGTCTTATACCATTTTGAATTGTTAAGACGAAAAAATGCAGAAAACTAAAACTTAAAAGGGGTAATTCTTGAGAAAGACTCCGTACTTATTTCAAATAACTACATGTACTACAAACTAAGTTCAGACGTATATTATTGTCTGTTAGAATTGATACAGTTGTCCAATTTTAGCTCATTGTGACCACAGTTAACGTCATATAATTTTTTTTCTCATTTACAACAATCCATTACATAGGTCAATGTTTATTCAACTTAGAAATGAGGTAATTGCTTTAATCCGCGAATCTAAGGAATCATACAAGTCAAAACTTACATCCCAGTTAACTGATAAATCAATCCCCACGGGTAAATGGTGGCGTATAGCAAAATCGATCTCTAAATTGAACAAAGTAACTCAACCAAACTTTCCAATAAAAAATAACGGTCGTATTTTAATACATCCAGTAGACAAAGCAAATGCATTGAATTCTTCCTTTTCTGCAACATCTCATATTGAACATGAACCGAAATTACCTACTTTTCATAATCGCACTGACTATAAAATGAATGACTTCATTATAAATGAAACGGAAGTAATTGATCAATTGAATATCTTGAAATTATCGAAACCTCCAGGCCCAGATATGATTAGCCCAAAGGTGTTAAAATTAGTTTTAAATAGCATCGCTGCTCCATTGACGCGACTTTTTAATCTGTCATTGTCCACTAGAAAAGTACCATACTAATGGAAACAGGCGAATGTAACTCCTATTTTTAAGGGCAAGGCAAAACCTGACATGCCGGGCAATTATAGGCCTATATCCATTACCAGTATTATTTGCAAATTGATGGAAAAAATCGTATTTAAACACTTGTTCAACTATATCAAAACGAATAACCTTCTGTGCAAATGCCAGGCAGGCTTTCAACCTAGAGACTCTACAGTAAATCAGCTCATAGAAATATATAATAACATAATAAGCAACCTCGACGCTGGGAAAGATGTACGATTTATATTTTGCGTTTGACAAAGTATGGCATGCTGGGTTGCTTTTTAAATTAGTAAAGTATGGTATCAATGATTCATTATGTAACTGGATACGTAGCTATCTCTCTGATAGGCAGCAAAAAGTAGTCCTAGATGGATTTTCTTCAAGCTTCAGTACTATAGATGCAGGTGTTCCGCAAGGCTATGTTTTAGGTCCGTTTCTATTTCTGCTTTATATAAATGACATCACAGATGACTTATTGAATGATGTACGGTTATTTGCTGATGACACTTCTCTTTTAGTTGTAGGTGATAAAAACCCAGTAGAATGTGCCAACTCTCTTACAAATGATCTTTGCAAAATATCTGAATGGTCAAAAAAATGGGCTGTTACATTTAATCCTAAAAAAAAAAAAAGCCTTGTTTGCACTAGAAGAAACTATAACCACCCACCAGTCCACTTTGATAATGATGGTAGTACAAGACGTAGCGTCACATTGCCACCTTGGATTAACAATTCAGTCCAATGCAACATGGTCGCAAAAAAAAATAGAAAATATATACGAAAAAGCATGTGCACGATTTAACATTCTAAGAATGCTTAAGTACAAACTTGACAGACATTCTCTATTGAAAATATATATCGCCTTTATAAGACTTATACTTGAATATGGAGATTCAGTATGGGATGACTGTACACAGGGAGAATCTGATCTATTAGAGAGGGTCCAAGTTGAAGCAGCACGAATAATAACAGGCCTCAGATGCAATTCCTCTAGATCATACTTATATACTGAATTAAACTTAGAAACATTAACAAAAAGAAGAAAAGATCATAAACTTGTAACTATTTACAAAATAATTTATGGCATAAGTCCAGATTACATGTATAACTTAATCCAGCCATACTTACCTGTAAACAATAATTATAACCTTCGAACTTCAGGATTAAACTTACGTCTCCCTCTTTGTCGTACAACATCATATTATAACAGCTTTCTGCCGAGTACAATTAGATTGTGGAATGCTTTACATTTAGACGCTAAAAATGCACCATCTGTTGAACAATTTAAGCATAAACTTAAGGCTATTGAACATAGGACTGACAGTCCATATCACTATAATATAGGAATTAGGAATGATAACATCATCCATTGTCAATTAAGAAATAACTCAAGTAATCTAAATACGCATTTATTTAACTATTGGTTACAGAAACTCATACTAAAACCATTATATTTTGTAATAATCGGTACATTTTTATATATATTTCGTATTGGTTTCCAGTATGATTTTCTTTCTGTTGATTCTTTTTTTTTTCTCACTTAAATTCTTTCTGACAGTACAAAGTGTTAATACTAAACAATCACGGTACACATGTTTCAAAGATTCTAAGTTAATTGTCAAACCAATATATGCAAACTGTACTACAATTCCACATTTTATGTTATGTTTGATATGAATTTATTGTTTATATGTACCTTGATATGGGAGAGGTCTTACATAGGCATTGCCTGTTGTCCAATCCCATTCAGTACTTGAATAAAATATTGTTTAAATAAAGTATTGTTATACGTCCCACGGGCGTTAAAAATCCTTACCGTATTTTTTTCAAACAGTTTGCCTGTCAGGTTAAAATTAATTCTATGCCCCATACTGACATCTAAACTATGTCAAACTTTCCTAAGCATGTTAATAGAAAATGTAAAGTTGGTTCTTAAACTACATTGACAACACATAATATAGATAAAGGCATGGGTTAATATTAATTATCTATATAGCTCGCATGATTATATCTGTTCAAGGAAATCTACGTTGATTCAGTTCTAATGACACTACATTGACTGTTTACAAACATTCAATGAATGTTTTATGTATTTGTTATATGCATACACTATGGGTCAGTTGCAGTAACTTATTTTTAACAAAAACTTATTTACGGTACATAACTTTTGAAATTCAGATATTGTTAAGAACATCTGTTGTAGTGGATTATTGTAAACCAATTGTTTTTCACAGAAATCACCTGTTTGTATATATTGTTATCAATACTATTATGTGTCTATTCTCAAGAAGGATGGCTTGAGGTGTTGGGCATTTTCTGACAATCATATTTAGAATCAGTTTAATTACTCCCAAGTGTTAATACTGAGTGACACCTATTGTTATCTTTGTTTATGTATATGCCAGGACACAAGCTGTGGAAATGAGTTATGTGGCTTATTAAAGGATATTTGACATTTGGTCTTGATTGGGTAATAATATTGTATGTTAACTGGATTTTAATTGGTTCTTTCAGGAACACAAACTGATTGGTTATATGTTAACTTAATTTTCATTGGTTGATTCCTTTTTGTAAGAAAAGGCTTTTGGGGACGAAAAAAGGTAGTTCTGGTCAGGCATTAGTTGACACAGGTTGAGGTTTCTTTAAGCGGCAAAACAGTGACTTCATTATAAGTCGGCCATAGTCTTTTAGAAAACTTCAATTAATATTTATGACATTGTGAACTTTTAATGTGCTGAACTTTATGTAACGGAATAGACATTGTTAAATATAATTATTAAATACAACAAAACTGTATAACATTGTGTTTATTGAACTCACAAGAAAAGGATTCTAAATGTAAGTTCAATTACTGAACTGACCCCGTGTCACCACCAGGAGTTATACGTGAGCTGGACTCTACCATTAATTCCCCATTTCTGGCCTAAAGCTCACCGTGACTCCTGATCGCATCTCTAAGTCTTGTAACCAAAGACAGGTAAGGAGTTGCTGGTGACATATTACATGAAATGCAAGTACCATTAAAACCATAGTTTCATACAATATATTTAAAGCAAAACTCCGTACAGTTAAAAGAGAATATTTGCAGTACTCCGTACACAAGTGCCCAAGACCCCGTACACAAACATTAATTTTGTTTCGATTCATATCTCGGTCAATTTCGGATGAATGAAGTTCAACATTTGAACATGCACGTATATTGGGAAAACAAATAAATCTGCCAATTCAAAATTTTCATTAACTTGAAAATTAATGAGATATTTATTGCTGAAGGGTACTTTGGGCGAATTTCAGCACCCGCAATTGTTTTTCTTTGATCCGAATGGTAGCATTTAAAGTAATATGTCAACAATGTACGGTAATATTTGAACGAGGAAATGTTTCCGCACCATATAGCAATACTGATTATTCATATAAAATGAACAAAAATAGGAGAAAAACGTGGTTAACCTACATTTGCTGTTGTTATCCGTACGTTTTCTACAACATGGCTGACCAAAACTCCGTACTAGTGAACGGGGTCTTGACCAAGATCCGGTGTACGGATCCCTACAGTGACATCAGCCTGATATGAGAGTAGCAGGATACACTGATGAGACTGTGCCCAGTCAATGACCATAACCATATTGATGAAACACTCCATTTATCAAAGCAATCATTGACTATTAATGAGGTATAAAACCCAGTCCAAACATTGCACTTACTGACTGCTGAATTCAGCCATCAATGTTTATTGGTTTCCAGTCTAAACAGTAGCAAGCAGACAGTTGTGATCAAGTATATATATAGCACTGACGGTTGTGATCAAGCATATATATAGCATTGACGGTTGTGATCAAGCATATAATAGCATTGACGGTTGTGATCAAGCATATATATAGCATTGACGGTTGTGATCAAGCATATATATAGCATTGACGGTTGTGATCAAGCATATATATAGCACTGACGGTTGTGATCAAGCATATATATAGCAATGATGGTTGTGATCAAGCATATATATAGCAATGATGGTTGTGATCAAGCATATATATAGCAATGATGGTTGTGATCAAGCATATATATAGCACTGACAGTTGTGATCAAGCATATATATAGCAATGACGGTTGTGATCAAGCATATATATAGCAATGACGGTTGTGATCAAGCATATATATAGCACTGACGGTTGTGATCAAGCATATATATAGCACTGACGGTTGTGATCAAGCACATATATAGCACTGACGGTTTTGATCAAGCATATATACAGCACTGATGGTTGTGATCAAGCATATATATAGCACTGATGGTTGTGATCAAGCATATATATAGCAATGAAGGTTGTGATCAAGCATATATATAGCATTGACGGTTGTGATCAAGCATATATATAGCATTGACGGTTGTGATCAAGCATATATATAGCACTGACGGTTGTGATCAAGCATATATATAGCATTGACAGTTGTGATCAAGCATATATATAGCATTGACGGTTGTGATCAAGCATATATATAGCACTGACGGTTGTGATCAAGCATATATATAGCACTGACGGTTGTGATCAAGCATATATATAGCATTGACGGTTGTGATCAAGCATATATATAGCATTGACGGTTGTGATCAAGCATATATATAGCACTGACGGTTGTGATCAAGCATATATATAGCATTGGCGGTTGTGATCAAGCATATATATAGCATTGACGGTTGTGATCAAGCATATATATAGCACTGACGGTTGTGATCAAGCATATATATAGCACTGACGGTTGTGATCAAGCACATATACAGCACTGACGGTTTTGATCAAGCATATATACAGCACTGACGGTTGTGATCAAGCATATATATAGCAATGATGGTTGTGATCAAGCATATATATAGCAATGATTGTTGTGATCAAGCATATATATAGCACTGACGGTTGTGATCAAGCATATATATAGCAATGATGGTTGTGATCAAGCATATATATAGCAATGATGGTTGTGATCAAGCATATATATAGCAATGATGGTTGTGATCAAGCATATATATAGCAATGACGGTTGTGATCAAGCATATATATAGCACTGACAGTTGTGATCAAGCATATATATAGCAATGACGGTTGTGATCAAGCATATATATAGCAATGATGGTTGTGATCAAGCATATATATATAGCACTGATGGTTGTGATCAAGCATATATATAGCAATGATGGTTGTGATCAAGCATATATATAGCACTGACAGTTGTGATCAAGCATATATATAGCAATGATGGTTGTGATCAAGCATATATATAGCAATGATGGTTGTGATCAAGCATATATATAGCACTGACAGTTGTGATCAAGCATATATATAGCAATGATGGTTGTGATCAAGCATATATATAGCACTGATGGTTGTGATCAAGCATATATATAGCAATGATGGTTGTGATCAAGCATATATATAGCACTGACAGTTGTGATCAAGCATATATATAGCAATGATGGTTGTGATCAAGCATATATATAGCACTGACAGTTGTGATCAAGCATATATATAGCAATGACGGTTGTGATCAAGCATATATATAGCAATGATGGTTGTGATCAAGCATATATATAGCAATGACGGTTGTGATCAAGCATATATATAGCAATGACGGTTGTGATCAAGCATATATATATAGCACTGATGGTTGTGATCAAGCATATATATAGCAATGATGGTTGTGATCAAGCATATATATAGCAATGATGGTTGTGATCAAGCATATATATAGCAATGACGGTTGTGATCAAGCATATATATAGCAATGACGGTTGTGATCAAGCATATATATATAGCACCGATGGTTGTGATCAAGCATACTGGGCTCTTCATTGGACCAAAACATATTTAGCCATTTTGGCTAAACACCTCAATTTTCTTTAGCCAATTGGATTTTTGTTAAGCCATTTTTGGCTAAGCTTTTTTAGCCACTTTAGCAGAATTTAATACAATTTCCGATGAAATATTTGTATAACACTCTTATCATTAATATATATGTATATATTAAACCAAGTTGAATGATATTATTTCTTTGACTTGCTGATTACGACATGATTTATGTAATACATGGAAACAGGATAATTAATGCACATCAATTAATATAGTTATATTCCTTATAGCACAGGTTTCGCAAATACCATTCAAAAATAGGTCAAATAAGATTCGTTTGTTAATATAATTCTAGAATCAATAGTATCGAGTAGTTTCATTTATACTGTGTTTGTGCCACTAGATTGTGCGCCGTAAAACCCAATTCAATTTTCATGTTCATTGGTTAATTACGCCCTCCTCTGGTACCATGTCGGTGGTACCATCCAAAGTAGAAGATCAAGTTTACTTCCAAGGTAGAATAAGACCTCAGTGTCTCCTTCCACTTAGTTCAGATGAACA
This sequence comes from Cyrtodaria siliqua, assembly GCA_037043455.1. NCBI lineage: Eukaryota > Metazoa > Mollusca > Bivalvia > Adapedonta > Hiatellidae > Cyrtodaria > Cyrtodaria siliqua. The sequence continues at coordinate 14,174 of JAWPHD010003051.1, read as the reverse complement.
GTCAGAACATGGGGGTGAGGATGTTGTTGGCTCACTTTGCATACTTTTTATCTTGATGTAAATGGAGAGGAAGCTTTCCTTTTTATGACATATGACATTTTTATGTGTTGGTGCGTCGAGAAATCATTCAATCAATCAATCAATCAAACAAACAAGCAGCCAAGCATGTAAATTAACCCATGATGGAAAAAACGGATGACACAGTAATTGTTCTGTTTTTTGTGGCCTCGCATATAATTCAAAATAAATGGCTTCAATGCGCGAAAACAGATGACAATTCGATATTGGTTGAATTGGATTTTATAGTCGCACCAACAGCTAAGGTCATATGGCGACTTTCCAGCTTCCACTGGTGGAGGAAGACCCCAGGTGCCCCTCCGGGCAATTTTCGTGCACGGGCGGGCACCTGGGTAGAACCACCGACGTTCCGCAAGCCAACTGGATAGCTTCCTCACATAAAGATTCCTAGGCCCCTGAGGGATCGAACCTACAGCGGTGAGGGGACAATTTGATACAATTTGATATACACGTTGTTTACATGTACGTATCATGGGCTACTTTCTGTTTTTAATAACGGAGTTACATGTTTTTAATAACGGAGTTACAAAGTCATTATTTTAGCTAAAAGGGTATAAATCTTTGTATGAGAAAGGTTCAATATTACCATTTTGATATGAGTTATACATCTTGTTTACGTGCTGTTTTGCGTTGTTGTTATTCAAAAATACAACTTTTTTTCGGCGAGCTTTTGTCGGGTTTCTAATCTTCCTCCAGTATGTTATGTAAAATAAGCCATGTGTAATATAAAGCACAAAGGTCGTAACACAGTCTGTAGATTTTAGCTCTTCTGTAAACACCGAGAACCCGTCAATGATTTTCCTGAAAAACATGGCCGCGACCTCGGACTTTTTCCTTTCGCCACTTTCACAACTTTCGCCAATACTAGCCATCAGTTTACATGGGTCAAAATGACTTTCGCCAAATTGGCGAAAGCACTTGACAAAAGTTTCGCCATTTGCAATTTGTTTTAGCCTATGCCGAGTGGCGAAGACAAATGAAGAGCCCAGGCATATATATAGTACTGACGGTTGTGATCAAGCATATATATATAGCACTGACGGTTGTGATCAAGCGTATATATAGCATTGACGGTTGTGATCAAGCATATATATAGCACTGACGGTTGTGATCAAGCATATATATAGCACTGACGGTTGTGATCAAGCATATATATATATAGCACTGACGGTTGTGATCAAGCATATATATAGCACTGACTGTTGTGATCAAGCATTTATATAGCACTGACGGTTGTGATCAAGCATATATATATAGTACTGATGGTTGTGATCAAGCATATATATATATAGCACTGATGGTTGTGTTGTGCAGATTAACACTTCAGACTCTAAATTGTACCTATACCTTTAGGACATCCTCTTGGTTAAAAGGCGGAGGGACTATAATCCTTAGAAATACACACACACAGTGCAGACCTTCCAAAATGTACACGGTCATAACCACTGTAGGTAAAGTTCAAATCGAATTTGAGTTTGTAGATATCAGACATATGATGGTTTGTAGATGTATTTGGCAAATTATCCTGATTTTACGAACTTATTTTCCACAACACTGTACACTGCCTGTCTATGTTTTACATTTACACAATGCACGTGACTTTTAAGTGACCACATCAAGTTTACGGTGTGGAAATCTGAATTTGCTGTTTTCAAGTGGTTTATACTGTAAGAACTTGTATATAAGAACTTTACTGCCTTATATCAAAATATATTTGTTAGCGCATTTTCTTACAGGGTAAATATAAACATTTAGCTCACCTGTTCCTTATGTTCGAAGTCACAGTCGGTAAAAAACAACTTTTTATTCATTTTATAACATCTTAACGAAAATTGTCAGGGTATATAATGTATCGCTCGACCATTTGCCCATTCCTCCGTCCATGTTTTGTCTGGTGGTTAATTTATTTTGTTAAGTTCAACCATTTGCCCTATATACTTCATATTTCATGAAAATATATATAAACTAAAACAATTAACGGTCCCCTCTTTATTAATTGTTTGAAACAGTGTTTGTTAAAGTTCAGAGCTCATGGTTATTCATGGACATATCAGTTTATTGACGAGACACATTTAAATAAGAATACACACATATATTCAGTAATATATGGATTAATTAAATAAAGTAAAATTATATTTTATAGAACTTCAGTAATACTTAATCGATTATATGTTTGTTATAAAATTGGTTGATGAAATAAAATAAATGTTGTGTGCTTCATATATGCAAGCTAAAACTTCATTCATTATAATATATATATATATATAAATATATAATATGGCAATAAACAGAGATAATTATGAGGAGCCTTACTGTATGGGAGTTATTCAATTAATATTTCCATATTTTCAGATATGGATTTCTATGCTTTGAACGGGTCCTCGAAAGACGAAGCCAATGTGTAGAAAACCTCTCAAACAGAAACTCAAGCGTTGTAATGCAACTTCACTACCAAACATAGCGCCAGTCTTTCCAGGCATAAGCATACACATTTGCAAAAATAGTTCGTCTAGCCCATTCATTGGTATCGAACATGTTGCCTCTGAAATCATTACGTTGAAGTATAAGACATATGTAGTATTTTGTACAATTTAACTATATCCCGCCACGAAAGTGTTACCCTTTTCCGAACGTACCTTCAGATTTTACATTCGAGTTTTTAGTTAAGTCTATTTCACAGACAACATGAGAGCAACATTTTTATACCAAAAGTATGTCAATGTTAATGACCTTGTCCTAACTTTTGCAATTTGCGAGTTTTACATTGTCTGTGGTGAAGTCCTTTTTTTTCAAACACCAAAAGCCGTATATCTTTCAATGTTCATATATATGCTTACATCAATGTAAATAACATTGACTTTGTTTGTTAAGTCGATTCCTCACACAGTTACATCTTTAGAGGTTACAACACTTCATGAGAGCACAATGCTCCTACCAGAAATAGGTCAATGGATCAACCTTCACCTACTACATTTCATGTGACTGAAAGCGCAAAATCGGGGCAAATGTGTGTCATGGACATATTATCTAGTTTTGCGTAGTTTCTTTGTAGGATAATTACACATTTTCCTACGATTTTAGTAGGAAAAAACAACAACACGTGAATTATATGAAGATTACAAACACGTTTACCTTATTAATATATGTGTTACTTTCTCTGTTGTTTGGCAGTTAGTGTCTATATGTAGGTAGAAACTTTGTACATGGCTACTTTTTGTCTAAATGATGAATATACTACGAGAAAAATAAGAAAAGTATGAGTCTATTTTAAAAGTCAACAAAACCATCGAAAAACTAGCGCTTATAGCAAACATACCATAGACAAACAAGTGTATAACTTCAACAAACCAGCGCATATACATCTGCAACTTATCTAGATTTCAGTGAAATGAGCATTTAAGACAAATATAAATACTATTTCGGTACATATTGCTACAGTATACCATTTAATTAAACATGTATGAAAGAAACAGCATTTAGACAACGATATTTAGAAGAAATGTAATAACATCATATACCATACATTTTTCACTGTGACTTTTGTAATAAATTAAATAAAACAGTTGCAGAAAGTTCTAGATGAATTTGCAACAAAGGGCATAGGATGAGGTTAAATATTAAGAAAGAAATGAAGCAAAAACATACTTCAATCAAATGTTAAGTCATAATTTTTTGCTGTGAAACCAATCAAAACGTCACTTGATTTCGCCACCGTGACTGCTATATTGAATATTGTCTAAGAGATTAATATTTACTTTTATGAAGAAGAAAAAACAAGTAACATTTTAGCTATACAAATACACTTTCTTGATAGTTATTTATTGTTTTAAGAACAAAAAACATATCATGAAATACCCATTTTATGTTTTAACAGCGACATACTAAACCACGTCTACTTTTAACTACTTCTGAGATCTCTGATTTTGATAATTATGTTCACTACATTAGAAGGGCCTCATGGTCTGAGACAAAGTTGAATAACACCGTTTTCTCATGCAACTGGATGCCTAACAGTAAATTACAGTTATCTAAACAAATTCTCACCCCACCCCCAAATACAAAAGGCTGGAAATGGTTATTTAATGTATGGTTTGATGCACTTAATGACCCCAAATTCTGCTTCTGGCTGCACACTGGTTATGTGTGTACTGATTGTACTAGTTATGTAATGTACCTCTCCCTATGCATAAACACAGGTGTATAGAAACCAAGCCTGCAGGGCATATCACACAGTAAATGTGCATCAGTACAGATACAGGTAGTCATTAACTGTAGATTTAGTACAAACCACTATCCTGTACCATAAACCCCTGTTTAAATGCACCCCACTCTCCCTCCCCATATCTAAAGAAAATGAACTCGCCAGTGCTGTATTAGGAGTTAATGTGAATAACCTGTTGTTGTTGTTTGTTTTGGGGGGATGGGGGGGGGGGGAGTGGGGAGGTGCACTGGGAGCTCAACTTGTGAGGAAGTGTTGATTCTTATGGATGGCGGGAGGTGTACAGTACTGGTTCTACCCAGGAAAAGTAGGTGGTCAGCCTACCCCACTAAAACAAGAGGCCCAAGAGGGCCTGTAGACGCTCTACTGCGTAAAACAGCTTTTATCGGGAGATCAGGAGAAATAGACGGTTCAAAGCGTGCGTTACCCGCTATAAACATTGATCAGATCAAAGGCATAACTGATCATTACTGATCATTCCAGCAAGGTTTCACTGAAATCTGGCCAGGGTATCAGGAGATGCAGTCCGGCCAAAACTTGTGTATTAAAAACCTTTGAAGGGTCATAACTCTGCCAAAAAGAAATGTATATGATATTTCATTAGAACGGAATGAGGTTCGAAGGAGATGTTGTTTGAAATTTCCTTAAATTTGACCTAGTTTTAGCCATGGCGGCCATCTTGGACAACTGGCGGCTGCGAAAAACATAAATCTGAAGTGCACTATCCCAACGATCATTGTGATAAAGCTGCAACAAAATCCTTCAAGAGGTTTCAGAGAAATGTCATTTTTAGCCTTTTCCTAAATAACTCTATGTAAACTTTGGGTTGTCGTGGAGGCCATTTTGATTATTCGATGATAACAACAACAAAAAAAATTGATAGAGGCCAACTCAAGGAACATGTATATGATATTTCACTGGAATGGATGAAGTAGTTTCGGAGGAGATGTCGTTTGAAATCTTGACTATCCCAAAGATTATTGTGATTAAGTTTCATCCAAATCCTTCAAGCGGTTTCAGAGGTCATTTTTAGCCTTTTCCTATATAACTGGCAGCCTTGAAAACACAAATCTGAGAGGGGGCCTCCTAAGTACATTGTGATAAAGTTTCATCAAAATCCTTTTAAGCGCTTTCAGAGAAGATGTCGATTTTATAAAATTACTAACAGACGGACAGACAGACAGACAGACGGACGAAAAGTGATCGCATAAGCTCGTCTGGCCTTTGGTCAGTAGAGCTAAAAATTGACCATCACATATAACCTTGCATGCGTTGAAAATGACGTAAAACAACATACAAACAAACAAACATGTTTTGTAAAATAAAACTGGTGTTTCTATCCTACACAATTTTTGTAAAGCACTAGTTTTAATGATGCAAGTTGCGATTCGGACTATGCATTTCTGATTCAGACTAGCATTTCCGGGTATATGACATAGTCACCAGACCAGCAGCAGACTAATCCCAGACCAGCTTACAGACTTATCCAAGACCAGTTTACAGACTTATCCCAGACCAGTTTACTGACTAATGCCAGACCAGTTGATAGACTAAACCCAGACCGGTTTACAGAATAATGCCAGGCCGGTTTACAGACTTATCCCAGACCAGTTTACAGAATAATGCCAGACCAGTTTACCGACTTATCCCAGACCAGTTTTCATACCTATTCCGACCAGTTTATTGACTAATCCCTGACCAGTTTACAAACTAATGCCAGACCAGTTTACAGAATAATGCCAGACCAGTTGACAGACTAATCCCTGACCAGTTTACAGTCTTATCCCATACCAGTTACAGAATAATGCCAGACCAGTTTACAGACTAATCCCTGACCAGTTCACAGAATAATGCCGGACCAGTTTACAGACTTATCCCAGACCAGTTACAGACTAATGCCAGACCAGTTTACAGACTAATCCCTGACCAGTTTACAGACTAATGCCAGGCCAGTTTACAGAATAATGCCAGACCAGTTCACAGACTAATCCCTGACCAGTTTACAGTCTTATCCCATACCAGTTACAGAATAATGCCAGACCAGTTTACAGACTAATCCCTGACCCGTTTACAGACTAATGCCAGACCAGTTCACAGAATAATGCCAGACCAGTTTATAGACTTATCCCAGACCAGTTTACAGACTTATCCCAGAGCAGTTACAGACTAATACCAGACCAGTTTACAGACTAATCCCTGACCAGTTTACAGACTAATGCCAGACCAGTTTACAGAATAATGCCAGACCAGTTTATAGACTTATCCCAGACCAGTTTACAGACTTATCCCAGACCAGTTTACAGAAAAATGCCAGACCAGTTACAGACGTGTGCCAGACCAGTTTACAGAGAATAATGCCAGACCAGCTACAGACTAATGCCAGACCAGTTTACAGACTAATCCCTGAGTTTACAGACTAATGCCAGACCAGTTTACAAACTAATACCAGACCAGTTTACAGACTAATCCCTGACCAGTTTACAGATTTATCCCAGACTACAGACTTATTCAAGACCAGTTTACAGAATAATGCCAGCTATAGACTAATGCCAGACCAGTTTACAGACTAATCCCAGACCAATTTATTGAAATAGCAGGCTAATCCCAGACCAATTAATGGAATAAGCAGGCTAATCCCAGACCAGTTTATGGCCTAAGAAGCCAGATATCAATATAAGCCATTCAGCAGATATGTGACTAATGATGTAAACAACCACAAGCTGGCCACACTTCCCTGTGTGTAAACATGACTTTCTACAGCTAGCCTTCTCCATTGATCAGTCTAATTGCAGGCCAGATACACAACACACCATAATAGTGTTTCACTTGGTGCAGATTAGACAAAAGAATAGACAGTTTTTAGGCTAGTTTATAATCATAATGTCAGTATTATCATATTGGATCAAGTTGTGCAGTTTAAAAGTGGAATTCCAATACACTTGACACATTGTGAAGGAATGACTGTATGACTGTTTTATTTATAACGCCAGATTATGAATCATTCTACACACAGGACTTGCCAGTGCTACTTGGTTGTGGTTTTATGTGATAAAGATGTTGTGTAGGTTGATTATTGCAATATCAGGACTTACCGAATCAGTGATAAATAATTGTGGATTACGAAGAACAGGCTGATCAAAATTGTAGAGGTAAATTTTGATTTGATATTGTTGAATACATTATTTTCATGGAAAGCATTTTGCAAATTATGTGAGTACCGTATACGGTATGTATGGATGTATATGCAGCAGAATGCAGAAGGACAGACAACTTAGTAATAATGCATCATCCCCATGATACCCGAGAAAAGGGAAAGAGGATACAATACTTACTATTGATCCTGAATAACAATATTCTTACTACCAGTATCAAATAGACTGACGGATCTTTTGTAATTATATTCTACTAGGATCAGAGACCAGTTGAACAGAATCAGAGATCGACTGGTTTGCAATACAGTAGACCAGGTTCAGAGACCGACTGTTTGCAATACAGTAGAACAGGTTCAGAGACCGACTGTTTGCAATATAAGTATCCACCATTGTAGACATGAGCAATCTCATTAAATTCAGACCCTTTATCATTCTACGATACTCTATGCTACAAAGGATCTGACAACAATGCATTGGAGGTCACGTCAGATTGACCTTATGATTAGCCAATCAGATTTCAGCCTACAAAATCGCTCGATATAGACTGTTTCACTGCGCATGTTGCGTTTCAGTAAAACGCTGTGGAGCAGTCTACGCTCGGTATTGAAAGAGACAATGTCCGTAACTTTTAGCTTATAAAACACAAAAAAATTGCATTGATAAATATAATACACCAACCATTATTCAATATTTACTAAAAGAAATAAAATGTACCGATATCTGGGATTGAACCCACACTAAAATTACACTCGCGGGTCAATAGTCGACTTCGCTATCAACTGAGCTAAGCGGGCCAGATGTACTATGAATTACTATTTAGAATATCTAATGTCATAATAACTTCGGTGGAATATATATTTTCAAACCACACATGAGAGAGCCCATGATTTTGTTCGTTATAATTCTTGATGTAAAACATGCTATTTAGTGCATCATTTTGAATTTATCGTGCAATCCACAGCAATAACACATGAAGACTTTTATCTTTTTTCGGATATAGATCTATGTGTTTTAAGTGGATTTTCGTTTGTTCAGTTCACTCGAACGTCACCTGAAATGCATATGAAATGCGCGATTTCATTGGTTTAATTTAGTTGATCTGTTCATGAATATTGATTAGATGAAAGGTCGATCTGACGTGACCTCCAAGGCAGTGTTGTCAGATCCTATAGCGGAGAGTATCAAAGCGTAATTAGGATATGACTTTAATAAGATTGAGACATGAGAATCATGGCCCTTATGGTAGTATGTACCCAGGGGCTTACCTGGGTCTATTTCAGTGTGTAGGCACAAGGTCTAGGGGGGGCCCCACCCCCCCACCCCCGGGATTTTTTTTTAGAAGGAAGCCAAATCCTGCATTCTGACAGTATTTTGAGTAGCTTTTGTAATCTGTGATTTCGCAAAAAAAACAACATCGGAACAGAACAAAATAATATATATTAATTTGAATACTCGCTTTCTGAAAATCTTTCGATTTTTTGCACAATCATGGTGTGTTTGGTTCCGAAGGACCTGCGAGCGAAAACAGTTTTATTTTTATTTTCTGAAAAGACCACGAGTAAAAATTGGTATGAGCAGACCATACCCCTCCATCCCATACCCCTTTGTTTTTATTGCATTTTTGGCATTTTTATTTTATTTCTGGGGACAATGTGTAGGCAGCTACGCCACTGGTACCTATCACAGAGCGGGCCGCATAGAGCCATGAACCAATTGGCTTATAACGATAGATAAGACCTCGTAACAACCCCCATACATCGCTGCTCTCGTGCGACCTCATTCCATATTTGGAAACTTAACCCCAACAAACTCACACACATGACTTTCTAGTTATACTGTATGGCGGTTTTGTGCGTGTTGCAATTGTATTCATAAGTTGGGCAGGAGACAAGTTTCCAAATATGGAACGAGATGCTGCGATATATACTGAAATTGGATATCTTAAATTATAGTGTGGTTACAAAAACATACTCGATCGGCATGATATTCTTCTCTTTGGAGAGTTTTATGCATAAAAGCCGCTGCGTGGTATTTAAAGTAGTTTCTTCTACTGACATGAAACAAGTGCTTATGGGATCCTACCTATCATTCTACAAAGCCAAGGATTCTTGGCTCTATGGTAGGAACATACTACCATAAGAGCCACAATTCTCATGTTTACCACTATTTTAAACTGGGACTACTTAGGTAGAGCTTCTTGTTTCTAAATCAGATGGCAGTGAAATAAGCATAAAACAGTTGCCTAATTGCAAGATAACACTTAAATATTGTTTATGAATGTTTACTTGATTGAAATTAGGCGAATGTTCTACAGGTATTGCCTATGTGTTTATATGGATCACTGAAATAGCAACCAACACACTCGGGAGCAAACTCTCAGTTTTTGAATGGCAGGATTCAAAGCGCTGTGATCATCAGAGAGAATATTTGTAAGACAATGTTCACAGCTACAAACAAAGACGGAAATTGGCTTCAGCTTCTATATTGCAAAACACCAAGTCGCAAACTGTTGGGTGTTGTAATAAATATATTACATGACCCTGTAGATCCATAATTCTGACAATATTAGTGGCCCACAGATGTAACAACAAACAACTGCTCTGCATCTGTGCTTATTTTCAACAAAACATGAAAATTGTGATCTAATGTTTCTCTTTACCTACCCAAAATGGAGATTTTTGGCTCATTTATATCAATACACACCTTGTTTCTCCAGGAGAATTAACTTGGACTTTAGAATGGAAAGTTTATGAAGTGCATTGATAAGTACCTAACCAAACATCCATTCTAATAGTGGTCTGCTGCAGTCCACTACATGCATGTAAACCAAGTGAATCACAGAAAACAGGGACGTTGCCCTAGATAAAGGCATGGAAACATGTTGGCATTCATGATTGATTTCATACACAAACTAATCTATCAATTAATGATGTATCCAATTAATTATGATTGATTCGTGATCAGTCAGTTGCTTGGTCAGAAATCATATAAATTTATAAATTGAAACAATTTTGACCATACTAAGCAGTCATCTAGGTAGACCCTTGCCCTCCATTTCCAGAAACTCTATCATTATCAGTAAGCCGGTGATACTATGGCAACTTTATACAGGATAATTGAATTGAATTGAATGTTGTTTAACGGCTCATCAACACAGTATAGGTAATTTAGAGCCGCCCCAGAGAGACACGCCCGGTTTACGTCCCCATCCGCTGGCATAGTTTGTAGCTTTGTCAAAAGAAGGCCGACGTAGTTTATAGCTTTGTCAAGTGAAAGCTGACATAGTTATAGCTTTGTCAAGTGAAGGCTGACATAGTTTATGAAAAGTAGCTTTGTCAAGTCAAGCTGACATTGTTTATGAAGGGTCAAGGCTGACATAGATTCCACAGCTTTCACTACCTTTACATTTCTTCACTATCTTTACATCTCTTAATTCTTGGAATAAGAAGATAAACACATACACCTCATAACTCATCAGCAGTTTTATTTTTTGTTTACTTTCAGTGTAATCCCTGTCTGTTTCTGAGGTAGAAGACAGATAACTAACAGGTTCACCATCTTAACCAATATACATTCTCATACTTGGTTACCATAGTAACCATGTAAACACAACTAGGTTAGCAACAAAAACATATGTCCCATGTTCTGTAAGTGAGAGATAGCCAGAAAGTGATACATGGATTCAGTACCAGGAGGTTAATGAAGGATGAAAGACAACAACCTTTAAAGGGACAGTCGGCAATCTAACAGTTAGTGTAAGATCAGACCAATTTATACGCTGTCCATTATAGTATAAATTTTGCAAAGCGTAATGTTAAATGCTACAAAGAGAAATTTTTTTATTGAATTGAACTGAAGACTTTATTTTAAGAGAGTAGCCCAGTTAGTAAAAATAATAATCTTCCCTGAGACTCTCTTTACAAAGCAACATAGTAAACAAAAACAATATACAAGTTTATAGCAAACAACGAAACAAAAGCGTTCATAAAAATTAAAAATCTATACTGTGATACAATAACAATTTAACGAATCCACTTTAAATACTATTAATGGTTCCCTTTATAGTAATCCCCATAAATATTGCAACAAATCTAACACTGTGGCATTACTCCTATAGTAATAACTCCTAAATAAGTGAACTGTATCTGCTATAATCTAGATAATAGCACCAGGTATGATGAACAGGCCACCACCTATACACAATAGTATGTATTGCAGTTTCCATTCCCACCAATGATGTATTATTAACTAATTATCTTATATCATATAACAACCAAAGATACGTAAACAAACCACATATGAAACTCACATAGAAATATTCCTTAACAATCCTCAACCCAACAACACACACAAACCAACTAAAGCAAATGCACCATAAATTTATTGGTAGCTACTAATTCAATATCTAATCTGCTTTCTCAGCACTCCAACCACACCAAATAAACAATTGAATTCACTAACTTCATAACTCAATTACAAACAATAAACACCCCATAAACTTCAAACCAACATTTAACCTCCAAACAACCACAATCAACTTTACCAACAACCAATTCCAACTAAACTAATAACCACTATAGACAGATAATATACCATCTCTCAACTTCTAACTTACAACCACAACTACCCAAAAAACATACTTAAACAACCCCATCCCATAACTCTACTCACCCATAATTCAACTAACATCCCTATCCTCAATCCTGAAATAACTACACCCCATAACCAAACCCTACACAACAAACACACAAATAATAAACCACTCATCCAAACTCAGTAATACTCCAACCATATTACCACCCTAACCTAATATACCCAAACAACAATCAAACCTCATCAACCTTATTCCACATAACCCTCACACCCTATATTTACAACCCCCCTTAACCACCACCAAACCACCAAATCTTCCCACTACCAAAATAAAAATTACCACATACAACAAACAACCCTCAAACTAAACACACAAAAATCAACCACACACCACAACAAACAACAACCCTTCATACCACAACACCCCCCCAACCAAAAACTTTAAAAACCACACACCTCCCCACTATATAACCCCCTATATCAAAAAACCTCCACCACCCCACAAACTACCATATACCTACCAAAACCCCTCCCTTCCTAAAAACCCATCCATCCACTAACACCATCAACTCACAACCCCTATCAATACTTCACTACTAACACACCAAATCCTCTCACAAAATCCCCTACCACATCCTCCCATACAACCTAACACACCCCTAAATCCAAACTCCAAAACCCACCACCTTACCACTCCCCCCACTACACCTCATCCCCAAACCCCCCACACATCACATCAAAATCCACCCAACATCCTTATCAAACCCCTACAATTCCCCAAATACCACCTCCCCTAATCCAAATCTCACAACCCCAAACCACTCCCCCCAAATACCCAATCTCAAACCTAAAACCACCCCTTCACTATAACCACTACACCACTCTTCCCCAAACACAACACACCCCATACCCCACCAAAACCACCCATTCAACATTCCACTATAAAACCTCAATCATCACACAACCATCCCACCTCATATCAACCAACTCACCTACCCTCAACATATCAATAATCTAACCAAACTCTCTAATTAAACACACCCCCAACATTACCCAACACTCCTCATCCTATAAACAACCCACTAAACCCACCACTCAAAATTAACATCAAACCCAACAACAAAAACCACCTATAACATAAAATCCCTAAACCCCTCACCCCCCCCAACACAACCCCCCCCAACACACCACCAACAACACCATCACTAACCAATCCAATACCTACACAAAAAAAACAAATATACACCCCACACTTCAAACACCATCTTTACTAATCCCCACATAAACCAACATACAAACTAATACCCTATAAACACCCCCAACTACCCCCCTATCCCTCTTCAATATTCTCAAACCATCACATAATACACAACACCCCACCCACCTCCCTATCATCCAAACACAAAAAAATCCCCTACAAATCCCCCCCCCCCTCCAAAAACAACCCACCCCTATCCCACCCCCCTCCAACATACCCTAAATACCACACACCTCACTCCCACAAACCATCCACCTACAAACCCTCACTCCCCTACACTCCAAAAACCAACCACCCCTCTCCACCACAATAAACATACACTCATAACCCACACTCTACACCCCCCCCCACCCACACACACACACAACAACACACAACACCATCCACAACCCCCCCCCCCCACCCCACTCCCACCACCCCCACACCCACAACACCACTACCACAACCCTTCACCCCCACCCTCCATAACCATAACACAACATTACTCAAACTCCCCAATAACCTCTAAACCCAAACACAACCCCCAACATCCAACCTAAAATACCCCACAACATCATACCACCATCCCCTCACCCACAACTACCCAAACCCTCTTCCCACCCCAACACCAAAAACACCCACACACCCCCTTACCACACCACCCAATAACCACTAACCTCAACTTATTAAAACCCCCACCCAATACCCACCAACCCAATCACAACCCCCCCACACTCACCCCTAAATAACCCTCACATCAATCCCCCATCCCCCACCACACACTAACCCCCATCCCCACACACTCACAAAACCCACCCACCTACTCCCCCACCCACACCCCCTCATAACCATTACCACACACATAACAAACAACCCCCAACCTCCAACACCACCA